>CAIGRP010042587.1:0-14795 GCA_903798385.1 Fraxinus cuspidata
TTTGATCGAGTGGCTGCTGCTCAAGGATATTGTCCCTCTAGCTTCCAGGATGTAGAATTAGCTTGTCTCCATAATCGATCTTGCAAAATTATTTAGCTATAGTTGTAATTTTAAATTCATTTTCAACCAAAATTTGTCTAATTAAGTTGTCTAATGTTACTAGTGATGCAAACGAGTGCAACTGAATGGTATGGAACTCATGAAGGGCATGGTTATTCAGAGCAAAGAATCTGGGAACAACTGAAGGTGCCAGATCTCCACCTATCTACGTCGATGCATGATCTAGAAAAGAACATTGGAAGCTGTATTTCAGAACAAGTAAATTCTGAATGTGTACCTTCAGACAAGACACCTGAATTCAGGGAAGTAATGGAAAACATTAAACAAGATTTACTTAGTGTCACTCAAAGTACCGTTTTGAATGAGAAATCTCTATTGAAAAAGGTCGATTCTCTCTCCTCCCTCCTGCGAGATCTTCCAGCGCGAAAGTTGAAAAAGAAAATTACGATGAAACTGCTAATTGTGAAATATATGTTGCGTCGAATCTCCCAAATGACTTGACAAAGCGTGAAAGGACCAGTAACAATATATTGCCTCAATAAAACTATAGGTCTGGTTTTGGTTGCATGCCGATGGCACCTTCTATGTCGAAGATAGACTCATTCGCAGATTTTGTGCTTCATCTTCCGTGCATTGCCTCTCTTTCAGAATTTGAATGAGATGTCCAGATAAATGTTCCTTTTACTTTTGCCTAGTATAGAATAGAAGCTGATATGATTTAATCTCTAGATAATATGAATACATATTTTTAATATTATTGAGATTTTGAAATTGGTTTGATGAAGGACCCTGATAAAATTTTCTTGCAAGAATGTTTCTTAACCATTCTCGTTGTCCTAGATTAGTATATTTCTAGCTGAAGTCTCTTTTGTAACATTTGATCTTTTGTAAGTTTCTGTAGCCATGTTTTGTAGTATATTTTCTTCGAACCCATTTTTCTATATCTACTTTTTAGCTATACTAGTTTTTGCGCATGCATTGCACGGACTAGGTTATGTTGAACGTAATATTAGTGTGTTAAATGTAGCAAAACATTTTCACTTAGTAATTTGAATACAAAATAAGTACATAGAAATTTTATAAAAAGGAAAAACATAGCTACATCATTAAATTGTTTTTGAACTAATAACATCAACATGAAACTTTCAAATTACTATGAATGGTATTTTAGTGGCTTCAAGTACCTCATGTTCCAGCAATCCAATTTTTTTAACTGCAACCTCCAGGGATTTTTCCCAAGTTGATGAACCCAATTTAAATTCCACTAGAGGACCAACAAAATAAATTGCCTCTTGAACCTGAGTTGGAAACACCGAATTGTGAAGAAGAAATTGAGTTAACCAAAGATGATGGTGCCATTGAGGGTGTTCATTTGGCAGAAAATAACCAAGTAATGCAAGATAATATTTGTTTTAAAATGGGAAAGACAAACGAGCAGCACGCTATTAAATTCGATGAGAAGTTGGATAAAGAAGCCACGGAGAAGAAGAAATGAGAAGTTGTTTCAAAGATGAATATGTACTTTTTAAAAACATTTAAGATAACTTGCACCAAAAATTGAACTTTGCTTTTAAAGTTTAATTTTTAGAAGCTGTTATTGTAATGGGAATGGCATTTCCAAATTTTTTCTTCCTCTATAAGTAAGACCGTTGTGTCACCCTCATAACATAAGTTTGTATTAACATTATTCTCATCCTTTGGTGTTCAATTTTCAAGAAAAAAATAAAAATTATGATTTGGATTAGCATTTTCGGTAGTTGGATTCGTTGTCTACTCTACAAAGTTAATTCACTTTATATACCGATGAACAAATTCTAAAATTAATCAAAACAGAATATGGACTACAAATACCGATCTTTAGGTCCTATCCATTTCATGCCCTCCCCTGCCAAAACAAATTTAATTTGCGTTGTAGAATACAGAAGACAGTACCTTATTATTGAAGTTCCACCGACCATTAAGAGGAAAGCAATCTTCACCTCCGCCAACCTCTAACTGCAAGTGGAAGAACATAGAACAATTGTAAATGTGCAATGTAAAAGAACCTGCCCAAGATCCATGAAAAGATTGGTCAATAGTTATCATGGGTACCTCGAGGATCCGGCCATGAACTTGAGTAGGCTGCTTTACGATTGTAATGGTACAAGCAGCAAAGAGTGGGTTGTCAATCTTGTATTTTGGGAGGCAATTATTTCCGATATGGGAACTTGCAATAGATGAGCTTATGCTTAATTAAGTCGATGAAACACTAATTAACATGTTGAAACCAGTACAACCATAACCATGGGAAGAGAATTATGTATCAAAGACATCAAATGTAATTGTTATTAGAACTTGGATTCTTATTGTTCACTCTGGATCCTAACAGGATGCATTCCAAATTTAATGGAATGGAAAATATAAAATCATCAAGCGTACCTTCATAATATAAAAAATGTCCAACAAATTTCATAGTAATACTTCTTTTTGTTTTCACTATATGCTAAAATATGATCAGGATAGAGGTTATAACAAAGCTGGACTAAAAATGATTTCATTGAGATAAATATAAAAGATTTGGGCGAGTCATGGACCTTATAAACCAGGGATTCACCATTCTTCAAAATTAGAGATACAATAGTGAACCAAGCAATTATGATTATCAAAATGAAATATAATCATCCCCACAACCATAAAGGAAGATAAGTGTCATCATTCTTAAAGTCAAGAACAAAACAAGCAATGTGAATTATCAAGTAACCGAGTTTTGCTAACACACAGTGAGGTGAACTCCCTTTGATTTACAGAATTCTCATAGTTTGGTCTGCTGTCAAATCGGATGGTACTCAACTTAGACAACAGCTGAAGGAATGCGAGGTACTGCCAATAGATCACCCAGCTTTTTGGTGGTGATATTGCAAATTCCAATAGCTCGGACCTTACCAGAATTATAGAGTGCTTCCATAGCCTTCCATGTGGTAGGTATATCCATTTGAACAAAGTATTCTGGATTCATGCCAATAGCTCCCTTCCTCAATCGAGCAGGCCAATGTATTTTCACAATTAGAGAGGTCCATTCATTAGCCCATGATATAATTTTTCAGCATTAAAGATACGAAATATCCCTCTCAAAGGAAAAAAACAAAAAGAGCTAATTATGCACCGCCTATTACAATAACATTTTAACTTTCAAAGCCAGGAAAGCAGAACAATAGTTAAAGTAGCTTTAATGTTTTAAAAATTTGGCAATGGTACTAAGGTTACCTCTTTGGTTCAAGCTGATTCTGTGTTATTGTAAATCTAAGAATTCGCTTGATTTAGTTATTTCATTAACGTACTGTCTTCTTATAACGTCATCTTGCATCAGCTCTTAAACAGTCAAAACTTAATAAAAGGTTAATATCACAAAATATTACGTACAAGATACAAATCAAGATAGTCAAGTTGCAAATTTTCCAAAGTTTGATCTAATGCCAGGGTACATCTTCTGGTGCATGATCGGTGCACCTGCATAAGTTAAGAGTTCAGTTCTAGTTTGAATACTTAAAAAGTCAATCAGTAAAG
Source organism: Fraxinus cuspidata (assembly GCA_903798385.1). Taxonomy (NCBI): domain Eukaryota; kingdom Viridiplantae; phylum Streptophyta; class Magnoliopsida; order Lamiales; family Oleaceae; genus Fraxinus; species Fraxinus cuspidata. The sequence continues at coordinate 3,604 of CAIGRP010042587.1, forward strand.
ACCAAATGTAAAAGAGAATAGTAAGGTGAAGCAATAAATATATGAACTATAATGTTCAAGCACCTCAAGACTAACTAATATCAAACCCAAAATGACAGTGAAGCAGCAAGTGCATAGAGATTATATGGAACTGCATAGCATACAAATTGCAGAAGTGATAGTACCACTGCATTTAAGCACGTCCATTATAGTGCTTCAAGACATGTCAAATGACAGAAAGGTTAAGCCATTAAGCATTAAATGATTGATCGATTAAACTCACAATTGCAACAATGAATACCTTCTTTTGAACTATTGATTCTAACGTGAATCTCTTATTCAAACTGATCAGTCATCTCAGAAAAAGCTGCAATTAATAAATCACACAAGTTCAATCAGACCAATAATTCTTTACTATCAAGATTTCCAATGTTATTATAAAAGATAATCGTTCTATTTTCTCTCTATCAAACATGCTATAAAATGGTTTTTTTCTTAAAATGAATACAGCTTGAAATGAACTCTGCCAATAGCTAGAGACTTTGTTTCATGCTCTACTGGTTCTTTCAATATACATTTATGAGATTTACCAAAAGCAATTAGAAGGTCTGTTCGAAAGATGGACACTTGACATGTACATAAGCATGAAGAATAATTGATTTCAAATATTATTATTTTGTTTGCAAGTTCAGCTCTGCAAATCCAATGGGTTTTGTGCGCAAATAAGATTCTCCATTAGTATTAGGATTAACGATGATGCAGAAAGTATTGATTATAACAAATACTGTGATATTTCATTTGTATATAGTCGTCCTGTCTGAAGAAATTGATTCTATTGGATATCCTCGAATGAAGCATTCTATGTTTTTAATCAAAATAATTGCACAGCTTGGCCTATGGAAGAAATAGTTTTATGTTAGATTAAATTAATACGATAAATGTAAATCAAATTAAATAGAAAAATGTAATGTTATAATAAACAGTAAATAGTTTAAATGCTTACTCATTATTTGCACGAGGTAGGTAATGTATAATCTCCAACTCCATTTGTTTGTTTCTATTTTTCCTTATATCTCGTCTGATGGAGAAGTCTAGAGACATTAATAATGTATGCACTATATTGAACATTGCATTTGCATGTGCCCTGACTTGTTGTGGTGTATGAACATTGTGGCTACAATCATATATTTGGAATTTTCATTCGTGGAGATTAACAAGAAAGAGATACAAACTGTTGCCTAGATACAAACATGGAATTAATAGATAATTGCATGTTATCCATGGATGGACAGCTATTGGTAAATTGCCATTTATGTACTTTCCTAAAATGGTTAAATCTATTGAATCTGACACTTTTTTCTTGTATGCTAGTCTGCCACATCATTTGGCGAATACATTCATTTTCAAATGTAAAATCTAGAATTTCATATTCTTTTGAAACAAGTGTACAACCGTCTTTAATAAGCCGCCTCAACAGTTTTAACTTCAGGTCAAAATGCTAATAGGATAAATAGATATAAGTTAAATAAGTATGGAATGAAATTTATTATGACGACTAAACTTTACTAACCGCAGTATTCATATCATGTGCTGTGTTCATTATGGCTTTTAATTTGTGCATTCCGTACAAATTACTAGTTTCATCATTCTAATATGCACTGTATAACATACTTTAAATTAGCTTTAAACAAATCAAATTAAAATTTTAGTATTCAAGCTAATATATTAGATTGATTACTTTGATGTATTCTTTATTACACAATCTCTAATAGTTGTGTATCTGTCCATATGATAGTCTTCTAAAGGATAATCCATGGATGGTGGTGAAGACTGTATCTTTTTTCCTTTAACTTTTTTTCTTTTGTCAACTTTTTAACATCTTTTATTTGTTGAGATGCGGAGTCATGCTTTGGAAATGGACTCATATGGACAAGAACATCTTGTTGGAGGGTAGCTATAACAATTTTCATGTTTGATTCTCAACCAGATAATTTTTTCAGAATTTTACTATTTTGTTCATCAATATAAGATCTGATTGAAGTCAAACTGGTATCTACATAATTTTGCTTGGTAGATTCATGCATTGGTTTTGTTCTTCTTGCCACTGTTGTTGTTGAAAGAATTGTTTCTAATTGTCAAGAAGTGTCTGGTAGTGGACTTCTTGTTTTTGCGATTGTTCAACAATGCGTGCGTTAAGAAAATTATCATAGAAACTTGTAGTATCCACATGTTGCATGCTAGATTGCATGTGTTCATATTGGTCTTGTTGCAACTTCTGATATTGTTCAAACAATTCTTTTTTGTTTTGAAAAATTGCTTAGTAGTGGCTTTTTTGTCTCCTTGATTCTTCAATAATGTTTGTTTTCAAATTGTCGCATAAACTAGACATGTCTAATACTATATGTTGCCTATACATGTTTAGCATCTATTCAATTTCTTCTCTAGTTACATAGTTGGAACCAGAACATGGCCCAGCTCCAACTGAAGTATATGTCATTGAAGTACTAGAACCAGTCGGCATGTTATCAGTGTTAGTTGGGATTTCTTGTGCTATATTGTTGAATTCTCCATTCACAATGACATCTATATGTTATATTGGTTGTCACATGGCAATAAAAAAGTCGTATACCACAGTGTTTGTTATTCTTCCTCCGTAGACTGTAACACTACAAGCACTTGGATCTGAAATTGTGAATATTTAAATGATTTGTTTTGAATTTTTTTTTAAATGAAAAAAAAATAATTAAATACATAATGTAATATAATAAAAAATATAATTAAATAATTAAATTACCTCTTTGGTAGCCAAAAATTGCCCAACTATTTTTCAGTTAATATTTTATTTGGCTTTCATTTGTGTATTCTTGGACTCTGTAATATTTTATATCTACGCTGTCCAAATTTGTGTCCAATTTGTGGAAATGCTTCGTATATCCAATACTGTAAAATTAAATATTAGATGTATGAGATTTATACGAATAAATTAAACTATACATAGATTGGTAAAAAGTAAAAGAATAGAAGAAAAGTACGTTGAATGCAAGTGGATATCTATATAATGAATATTTACTTTCGTTTTGCTCAATTTATTGTATTCTTTGTACTCGTTCCAGCTGTGATTCTTACAGTGAATCTAATAAAACAAAATATGCTCTACGACCCCATGGATACTGAAGGAAGTTCTGAAGTTGCTCAACCATGCCCAAACTTCTGTAATCAATATATCTTCCAGTAGGTTTTAAAATACATTCTACCAACATCACCAATCTGAGTTTAAATTTACTTCTTAATTTTGACATAGGTGGAATGCTTCAAAAAGCATTCTCATACTAATTTTTTTTTTTTTGCCATTAAAATATTAATTTCTAAGTCGATCACTGTTGAAGTCAAGATTGATAGATACCTTGTGGCAAAGTAAATCGGTGATGAGACAAAACTCTTGCATACCAAGGTGGGCCACATGGTTATCTAGCTTCACCCAGATTTTATTGTTCTTGCCACAGTTGACAAGTCTCATTATGAATTCATGAACTAATTTGTTGTTGAACTTTTGTTCTTCTTCTGCTCTATAAATAACTCCATATATAAATCCATGAAAATTACTCCACATTAAAGATGCTTGTTGATATGCGTTGATAAGCTCTACAAAATCTTCAAGATATTGATAATTGGGAAATTGAGTAATGGTAGCAGAAAACCATTGGTTTGGTGACAAAATATATTCTAAAGACATCTGTATAGAAATTTTTAAAAAAGCACGATCTATATTAATAATAAAATTTATTTATATTTTAAGCCACACGGGAGTCCGAGGTGTTCATGCTGTGCAAAGACCTGAGCGTTCGCGCACGCGAAGATAAGAGTCTCTGCATAGCACTGAGACTTCGATCTCCTACGTGCATGGAGATGTTTCTCGCATGTCCCCGTGCACGCAGGAGACAAGGTCTCCGTGCTGCATGGAGATTGAGTCTCTGCACACGTGAGACTCAGGTCTCCTTGTGTATGAAGACGTGAGCGTCGAGTGGCGGAGACACGAGTTTCTGCACGCGGTGCAAATTTCTTAGATCTATGCATGTGCGGTGCCTATAGAAATCTTACATTTTTCAATGATCAGTAGTTGAGCAGAAATGGTGGTAGTGTCTTTTAGCTTCTTCAGTGAAGTGTTTGGAATGCATTATGAATTCTTGTAGGAAGGTGAAAGTATAAATACTACGTTTTTATAGTTAGTAAAATGTGGTAATTTCTAAGGTAGATTAGGAAATGATATTTATTGATTTGGCAAATGAAGTGTAAAGGCTTCTATAGTTGTATAATAATAATATTTGTAGTTATAAATATCATTTACATTTTATTTAAAGTTTGTTAAATATTTAAAATAATTTTACAAATAGACAATATTTTTCTTATCAATTTTAAAGATATAAAAAAGTCGTTCTTCTATAAGGCATCTTCAATGAAGTAGATAAATATTTTTAATGAAGTATAATTGATGAGTAAATAATGTGCAACAGGTAGGTAAAATCAAACACACATTTAAGAAGACTATTTTAATTGATAATAAAACAAGTCCCACATGGGCAACCAGTGTACAAATAACATTTTATGTCGCTGTAAACTATTTACATTTGTAACCAAAAAGATATCAAAATACTTAAAACAACCATTTGAATCAGAAGTATAACTTCATGATACAATTGAGCTTAATTAAAGACTTAACATCATTAATTAAGTTGCTTAGGTTGTTTTTCATTGGAATTTTAGAAGTGACATAGATATGGTGTGACTACTTTCTGTCAAAAAATGCCTTTTGTCAAAAACTATACTCTCTTATGTACAAAAATAAACTTGCATTTTTTTCACTTTGGATTTTTCTCAGAGTCAAGAACACTGATTTGTTCATCCTCCATGGTAGGTTTCATTTTCATCTTTAAACAAGTCTCAAGTTTCTCGTCTGCAATTTGAATAGAGCCTTCTTTACATTTGCCTTTTGTAGTTGCTTTGTTTGAACTGTCACCTGTTGTCACTGAATTAATATTATCACTGGTTACAGGAGAAGAATCAAGTTCCATGATTGCATTTGAAGAATTGACATCGGTCACTATTGTTGAAGAATTGAATATGATTTCATATCGGTATTCAGGTGGATTTTGTCTCCTTTGTATCAATTTTTGGTAGAAGATTTGCTCTTCTTCATTCCCAGTCCATATCACATCGCTCAATTGTGTATCCGGATCCTGCTATATGAGGATTGTACTTTAATTGTGTGTTGACGTATAGGAAAAAAACTGTTAAGAGTTTCGTGGTATTTGAGTTTCACATTTTCAATATGATTAATTATTTCAGTAGCATTAGCTTCCAATAACGTTTGTGTCATTCTGCCTATCATGCTTGCATCCAATCCTCCAGATCTGTCTTTAAAGTATACAAAAATATTTGCTCTACATAGAGAAGTTAATGAAATTACATACTATGTTTTGAATAAAGTATTACGTTTAATAAATTGTTGAATACATGTTTACAGGGTGCTTATACCTTGGTATTGTTTTAGCATGTTCAAACTTGCAGAAACGACATATATGAATTTCACCCAAGTCTGCATTGGATGTTTTCTTACAATTACCGCAAGCAAAGTACCAAAATCTTTGGTGCATTAAATTAATTTTCCATTGGGATTTCACCCAATAGAATTTTTCTGTACATAAACATTTTTGCAGAGTTAGAAATATAGTAATAAGAAAAGTTGTAGGTATTCATGCAAATTATATGATTATAGAACATTCATAATATGTGTGAATGTATGTCTTTAATTAAGTGATTGTGAAATTACCCCAGGTAAACTCCTTGCAAATTAGCAATAGATGTGAATTTTGTTTCATTTGGAGGTGAAATTTTTGGTGGTGTCACTGCAACAGATGGATTATCTTCAATTAGTTTATCAAGTTTTTCTATGTTTGTGTTAATCTTGTAATAAATAAAGAAGCCAAACAATTAAGTATGGACTTTATTAAGTAAATTTTATAAAGATGGGAAAATTGAATAAGTTTGTTAGTCATATTCGATGACCATTCTCTGTAATCTGCAACTGTCAAAATTCCTACGTTAATGAAAAAAGTGATGTTGACTTTAGTAGAAAGTGTGACGCTTAAAAAAATCAAATTATATGATTAGTTTTTTTTTTCTTTTTAATATGTAAAAACTATTATAAAGGAAATTTTTTTTTTTTAATTTTATTTACCGTTATATAAAGAAACTTTCATATTATCGCCATAGGTTTGCTTCCAAGGTTTTCAATTATGGTAATGCATTCCCTTTCAAAGAAGGTGTCATTTAGTGTTAGCATAATGGTCTGGAAATATTTATATATAAGTATAACACATGCTTCTGTGCCAAAGTGGTCTGGATAATCATTTTCTGACGAACTTTTATAGCAATACCTATAACACCTGTAATAAATACATGGAAGTTGTGTTGTTATGTATATGGTAAAGCTGAATATGAAAGAACAATTATGAAATATTAAATGAAATTATATATTGGCTATAAGTTAGTGTATTTAGAACTATACGTATGTCTGTATTACTATCCATGTATCGTTCTAGCTGGTTAAATAGGGCCAGCTCCTACCTTGAGAAGAATTAAGATTATCTTCACGAAGTTCTATTTTCGTCTTGCCAATTATGTTCCAGATCTTGTCTTGAAGTGAGCCTTTAAAGAATACATGTGACTTTGTTACCCTGTTGAAACATGGAAATGATATATATATATATATATTAACAAAAGAAACATTTGCTATTATGGTTATGTATATATTTACCTATAAATCCATTAAAAGAATATTTGGTATCGGCTAGTAGTATTGCCAGCAAATTTTGTAAAATATCTATTTTAGATATAATCTACTCATCTTATAGTCGTTTCAAAAATAAGGAGTATGTATGGGACTCATCTCATAGTTGTTTCAAAAATAAGGAGTATGTATGTAAGTATATAAGGCTGTAGTTGTTAGTGATATTTATTTTTCTTTTTTGTAAAATTAGTATTAGAAAATGTACATGTATTATTTTTCATGTTCTATATTAATGGAGCTGTGTATACTATTTTGAATTCCAGCGAGGTAGTAATCTTTAATTTGTGGATAAAGTTGAAAAGATGATATGTATTTATGTTTTGGGAAAAAACCGTAGTAAAGTATTTGGATAGTAATAAATACATAGAATCGTGATTATGTATTCTATCATGTTAATATGAAGACATTGAATTTGTACAAATGATAGTTAAAGTTGGTTAATATAGAATAATACAAGAATAGCATATATAGGTTACTATTTCGAAAATGTTTTCCCAATATGACTTTAATAACTTGGCATTATATAGAATTTTGTTACAAGAGTTGGTTTATCTTCTTAGAACATTTACAATGCCTTTAAAACATAACACAACCACACAAAGACCTTAAGTTAATCTCAAACACATGTTTAGACACATTTATAGTTCATTTAAAATAGAACATGAGATTCAGCCACACAGAGACTTTCAACTCATCTCGAAGACATGTTCATCTAAAAAATGCTCGAACTAGATCACTGAAGGTCACACCAATTGTGCCTGTAGAATGATATCCACTACTTTTGATTTCAATTCATTGCAGAAATAGTATAGTGCACCAAGAAAAATAATTAACCTACAAACGAAGATTTAGACTACTAAGAAAAGTGAAGAATGCTTACAGCGTATAAGAAAGTGAAGAAGAACTATAAAATATAGTTAAAATTTGGATAAGTATAAACATTTTAAAATTTTCAATGTACACCTATTTTAAAACAACAGAAATTTTGTCAGTATAATTAGTGTCAAAGTATCAATTTGTAATATTGAAAGGAATTTATTATGTAAACATCAATATTTAGCAGGCTGATAAAGAACATATAGTCGATAGGAAGTAAATTACCGCGTATGCAAACTTATTGCATAGATTTGTAAGATAGATTCATAAGAGCTATGAGAACAAGTATTTGTAAATAGTAGTTGATTTAATAAAAAGACTCAGTAAATGCTTGGGTTTGTCCTTACAATATTCCTAACTTGACTCAATAAACGTTGGAGAGGTATTTCTCTAGAATGAGTAATAACTGAAACATTTATTGGATCTATACTTGCGAAAGTAAATGGTCATAGACACAAAATAACATTACAGGATTTGAAATATAAAACAAAAACTAGATGAAAAAAAATCACAAATTAAGACTTACTTACTATATTTCTTTTTTAATACCGTAGCGAGAGTTGGAAAGTCCTCCAATGCCAACTGCTATAAGGAAAAAGTAAAACATTTAGTTTTTGAAGTTGAGAAATCCATTGAGTGATGCCCATGATAAACACACTTAAGTGCTCACAACTTGGTGAAAAAATGTGTAGTTGAAAGGATCATAAGAAAATTTGGTAAATTAGTAGTAATATTTTGTTTCGATTTTATGAATAAGAATTAAGTAACATTTAAATAACCAATGATTGTATAAAGAAATCGTAACCTACTATGTTACTTTCTAAATCACCAAACTAATCCATGTTCTCCTAATTTGTAAACTAAAAAAGAAGAGAAACAATTGAAGTAGAATAATTCGAAAGAAGGTATAAAAAATTATTTTAATGAGATTTGATAATATGTACTTTTATTAGATGTATCCTGAAATTGAAAGATCAATTTCTAAAAAACTAGTAAGATTTACTATTAAATAAATATATAAATTATGCAAAATATATGTAAAGTGAGTGGATGAACATCTATGTCATTAGAGTACAATGGAATAGTTTTAGCTAAAGATATTCACCTTGGGAGTTACACATTTCCTAATATGATGTTCTTTTTTTTTGAATATTGGCGAAAATGTTGGATACAAGAATAAGCTATTATAATTTCATATGAACAATATAGACATCGTATTTTAATAAAGCTTCTCATATAAAAGAACATAACTTTTGAAGAGCAGGAATATTACGTTTATAACGATGAAATCGGATATTCAAACCAACGTGGATGGACCATTTGTCTTATGTTTACTTTTATTATTATTCTAATTAACTCTAATTCCACACATTTGCAAAATTTAACTTGCATGAACAAAATTGATAAATTCACCATTATAAAAAGGTTTGGTTGAGTTGATGAAGAAGAATTATGTTGATATTTTATGCCAGAATACTTAAAAAATATATGAGAGATTATCGTGTACATTATATAAAATTAATCCAGTATTACAGAAATAACAAAAAAAATAAAATAAAAATTAATCATGTAATACATACTTTCACAATCTATATTCTATCTACATTTTTTGGTTAATATCAATGACATAGATAGAGGTTGAATGAATTAGAGGAAAGAGAGACAACAAAGAACAAAAAACAGGGTGAGTTAATAATTTGACTGACAAACATATCATAATACATGAAAATACGTGAAAACAAAGCGAAAATCGGCGATGGAGATTATAAGATGTGCATGATGAAATCATATAATAAGCTACCACTTGAAAATTTGTAGCAGAATGTTAGTCGATATTTTCATTGAAATTCATATGTAGGTTGTGTCACCATTTGTGTGAGGGAGTATTTCATGAGCTTCACATGCACTAATAAAATAGAATTGCTCATTCATGGTATATATCTTGAAATAGTCCAGTGTTGGTGTTCTGAAAATACAAGAAAAATATTAACTTGCTATATGGATTTATATAAACCGCTTTTTATTTGACATGAGTACCTCAACAAGCCATCAACAATTATTCAAATAATACAGAGTAGTCAAGAACATATGAGGTGTTTTCAACCATAAATCTAAATCAATAATTGGTAAAAGAGATGTACTAAGTATAACTCTACGTTAAAGAGCTCAATGAGAACCTGATGAAAACGTACAAAAACAGAATGTCTTTGTTGTATAAACTCTTCTAGTAAAAACCTCCGTGTAGAATTCATGAGTCTTCTCTACATTTTCTAAGATTAACCTCCATAGCCAAATAGATTGTTGACCAAAATTTATATAAATGTTGACAATAATCCTATTAGAATTTTTATGATTATGTTGCAAAATAATTTCTTTCCTAGCACATGTAGCAATCAATTAAACATTAAAATGTTTCCTAATAATGTAATTATCAATAGTTCAACACGCATGGGAACAAAAATAGTAATTGATAATGTAAGCAGACATCTCCCAACAAAATAACATATAAACAGCAATTGTTACCTAATAAGTGAGATATATTTGCTATAGAATTTTTTGGCATCATTGGACGTTGAAAAGATTTTTTTTCCATACTGCATCATTACAGTTTGTAGCCATGAATAATACTATTTAATCTATAGAGGAACCTGTAAAAACTTTTATAGCAAAAGTAAAAAATGGTAACTTTTATGTATTATAATATTTTTACAATCAGTAAAATTGAGGAAAAAATTGTATGATAGCAAATTATAATAATTTGTCAAAGATCGGAAAATATACCTGTGAAAACATTCAAGGTCTATGAATGTATGAACAAAAGAATTTCTTTATACACAACATTTTTAGTACATGTGTCATGTGAATTGTCTATGATTGATGATTTTTGTAGAACTTTTATGTACTTGTTCTTGCTCTTGATAGTGTTACATATAGCTGACTATGACAGAAAATCCCAAGACTTTCTATATTTGGTTGTTAATTAAGTGTTTGACATTGTACTTTATTTAGTGTCATTGCAAAACATGGCCTAATTGAAAATGAAGTTCTCTTAAATGGAATTGAGTTTTGATCATTTTTAAAGGGTATAAAAGGAATCCTTGGTAAGAAAACAAATTTTCCTCGATATTCACCAGTTGTGACTTCAGCAAAAATTACGATTTTCTTAAATTTTCGACAAGTAAGGCGTGTTCCATTGCATAAACCTTCAGGATGATTGATATTTTGCAATGACATTACATGACAATTTACTTTAAGGGTTAATTCATGTGGTGGAATATCATTTGATATAAAGGTATTAAAAAAAATCTTCCTATAAACTTTGTTTTGAAGTGTCAATTGCTTCATCAAAACTATGATATGTGAAAATTTCACTTGGATTTGTTCAAGTAAACTTCTGTTAATATAGTCAACCCATTTGTTCGTAGGTATAAGAATTACTCAGTTTGCCATATCATGTAAATTGTTAGCGTAAGCTTCTATATTTGGAAAA
>CAIGRP010042590.1:0-43504 GCA_903798385.1 Fraxinus cuspidata
GATGACGATTTGAGCTTTTGAATGCCTAAGAAGATTTATATATGAAAAACTCAAAAAGCAAAGATTGTTAGAAACATAAATATCTTGTTTGTTATAATCAAAACTAGTTAAGCTATGGTAAATCATAGGTCAACATCTTAGAGTACTTATATTTGAAAATTCCCGATATGGAAACATGAATTTCTTTTAAGTATTTCTCTTTGTGATGATACCAATATTTAAAAAACCGAACCAAACATTGACCCGAAAAAAGAAAGATGGTCAAATGTCAAAAGTTTGAACTTGAATCGAGGTTGACCCGAAATTAAATTTATTAATTAATACAATACTATATAGATATGTACTGTTCAAAAATAAATTAATATATAGATATATACTTTTAGAAAAATTAATATTAACTTTAATAGTATTTTAAATTTTTAACTTTTGTTGATTATCTTTTAATAATCATTTCATCGCATAAAAACTAAATGGGCCAAAAAAAGTCCTAACCTTCATATATAATACGAAGGCCCAATAAGGTTAGAATCATATGCCATTTCAAGGAAGGCTACTGTTCCTTCTATCTCATTTCTCCAGTGTCCAGTCGTCAACTTCCTTCTCATTTTCTCACGACGGCTTCTTCCTCAATTTTACTCCGCGGCTTCTTCTGCTTATGTATGTGCATATGAATTTATCGATAGTCTTTCACATAACTTGCACGAAGTTAGTGAAGCATCATTGTCAATCTTTTTTTTCCTGAAAACTAACCGAAAAAATTGGCAAATTCGTGTCCGGCTCATTGGTTCTTGGTCGAATCGGTTATTTTACCAAATTTTTATCGGTTTCTATATTTGCCATTATAAGGTTACAATAGAATCGATCACTAGACTAGTTCACGATTTTTCTCTCCAAATCAATTTATCCAATTCGATTTTCAAAACATTGAATAATACTAATGATATGATAGCTAAGCCTCTTTTGTTTCAGAACTCCATTTTTGGATATTATGTTTTGTAAAAAGTGAATTTGTTTTGGAGAATGCGTGATTAAAGACTGAGACTTTTGAAAATTTTGATGAGCTTTTAAGTGATCACTTTTGTAGATTTCATGGATTTTTTAGAGATTCGTATGGAATTAGTGAAAATCTTTTGTAAACTTATAAACTTTCGGAATTAGTGAAAATCTTTTGTAAACTTATAAACTTTCATTTTAAAACTTTTAAAATTTTTTGTAGAATTCAAAATATTTTTAAAAACTTTCATTTGAGATAGAATTTACGTGGATTTAGTGCAATATTGTGAAATTATCACATACAAGGTGGTGATCACAATTCCCCATCACCTTCTTTCTCCCCCCCATATAATAAAAAAATATTTTATAAAAATTTAATACATTAATTAAATAAATAATTATTATTATACATATAAAAAATAAATTTAATATTCAGTATTATTAATATAATATACCTTTAAAGAATAGATAAAAATATATATTTAAATTTAATTATAAACGAATCTATATAAAATTTTATAATTTAATTAAAAATAGATATTTTTCAGAAAAATAAATGAAAAAAGAAAAAAAAAGTTATAAAAATACAATTTAAATTTTTCATAGAAAATAGAAATAAACAATAAGAGAGAGAAAGAAAAATAGAAACTAATACAATCAATTGAAAAAATTAATCATAACTCTAATGCTTGTAGAAGGGAAAATGAAAGAGAAATATTGAAACAAAATACATATAATTTTTTTTTTTTTTGTGAAAGCCTCCCAAAATCTAGTGATTAATGAGAGACAAATTTTAAGATTATATTTGAGCACTTTCTGTTTAAAAGTGATTACCATTGAGACTTTTATATAAGTTTTTAAAAGTCATAAAAATTTGAATCCCCTAAAACTTATAGAGACTTTTCAAAAGTTTTAATTGAATATATCGTGAAAGTTTATAAAAGTTTCAATAAAATACACCAATACTTTTAGAGAGTCTCCAAAAGTTTACACTGAATACCCCTAAACTTTTTAAATTTCAAAAAATCATTAAAAGTTTCAATTGAATGCACATCCTAAAAGAATGCGTGGTTGAAAATGAATTGTAAAAAAAAAAAATGAATGGAGTTCAAACAAGACTAACTATCAAATATGTGAAACTGACAAATTGTCTAAATGTTAATTATTGGGGGTAAGATTCACATAATTAGAGAGGTTTATTGATTTAGGTAAAAATCGGACTTTTAGTATATTTTAATAAAACATTAATAAATGTGTGATTAAAAAGTTATGAATCCTATAAAATATGTAATTCAAATTAATTATTGATTTGACTTATCTTTTAATCAATTTTTAAGTTAAATCAAATAGGAATATAAAAAATCATAAAACTTACAAAGTTATTTCGAAGAAGTTACAAATATCTGACGTTAGTTGATTTAATAAATTTGTTGTTGTTCATACCAATATGTGTCAGAAGAAAATGACGACGAAAATATCCTAAATGTCATTGATCTCAGTATTGAATGAATAAATTGGTGGGTTATAATAAAAGAAAGATCAAAATATTTAGATGAAAGTTACGAAACCAAATTAGTGCCCTATCAGCAAGGTCATTAATCCCATGAACATCAACTTTAAACACCCCAATAAAATCGTTAAATTTACATATTTTATGTGAAAACGATATAATTTCTAATAATTCAAGAATATGGAACTTAGCACTCCATATCACTAATTAATTGACATGTGCATTATTCATTTACGTTTGTATCTCAATCAAATATTAGGTCCCAACTATTTAATAATGGTGAGTTCGGAGTACCCATACTCCCGGAGTATTAGAATTTTATTCCATGAAAAAGTAATTTTAACTTAAACAACATTGTAAAGTTGGGGACCATCTATGATAAAAAAAAGGTTTGGTTACCATAGTTAAACTTTGGAAAGTTCAGTAACTTGGCAACCAAGATAGTTTTTGTGTTTTAAAAATCGACTCAGAGATGAGAAATGGTCAAGGGTCAGAGGGTTGAAGGTTGAACGGGGATCAAATCGGTGATTTTTAAAAAAATTAAAAAATATATACATTTTGATTTTATAAGTATAATCGGACCAATTTTGATCCTAGTTCCCAATTTTTTTGCCGGTTCGAATTTTAAAACATTTTTAAGCCTCTAGTTTGATCCTCTTTACCCTAAAAGCCTCTCTATTGTAGGAATTGCGACTTTTACCCTAAAAATAAACACGATTTCATTTATTTTTTTGAGAACAAAAAAATACAATTAACTTGCTCGGATCAATTGTACGGAAAAAAGTTTCAGCTAAAACCCTTAATTCTAATGCTCTTAGAAGTTAAAACCCTAACCTGCCTCCTCCGCTTCCAGTTCAACTCCAATCCGATATCTGACGCACATTTCACACAGATGGATATTGACGGCGTAGAAGAGTCGTCGAGGCAGGTGCAAGTCCGGTTCGTAACGAAGTTAAATCCACCATATAAAGCCCCTTCAACTTCCCTTGCCATTCCTACGAATATCACCCGCTTGCGCCTCTCCGATATAGTCAACAATATCCTCGAAGCCGGTACTATTTTTTTCACCTTTTACTTTATTTTTTTAATTTGTTCATTTTCGTTTATTTTGGAATAAATTGCATGTTTGGCTAAGCTTAAATAGTTTTGGCTTTAATTAACAAATAACATAGTAAAATTAATGGTGTTTTGCTTGTGAAATTATAAATAAGTAACTCCTGTATCTTGACAGTAATGCAAGAGTTACCTTCTAGTTACAGAGTTTGATAAGTTTCTCTTGGTGGTGATATATTTTTGAATTTCATTGCTTTTTGTTGCCAGAAGCTCCTAATTTATATTGCGATGGCATATGATTTTTATCCGATTCATGTACAGGAGCTGATGACTGGCAGTACCAGCCTTTTGATTTTCTAATAGATGGAAGATTTCTTCGGTCGTCGCTTGAAGATTTCCTTCTTGCCAAAGGCATTTCTGTTGTAAGTTTGTTTAAGAAGTGGTGTTTAGTGCTTTTTTCGTACAGCTCTTGGACTACAGAATTGTATATCAGTTGCTACAATGTGTAAATTTACTAATCTATTAACGAAGAACTTCACCCAAAAGATAAGGCATATGGCTTTAGAAATGAATTTAGCTTGTAATGTTTGGAAGGTTAATAGTATCTAATCTGACTTTTTAGAGCACCAGGAGTTATTAATTTTTCTGGGGCTGTATTTCTGGTGATTCAAGTGTTTTGATCTTTGATAGTTGTCGATGCCATCATGATATTTTGTCTTCTTTGGTTCTTATGATCATTTTTTTAACTATGGTCGGTGATATACTGCAGGAAAGAGTAATAGAAATTGAATACATCAAAGTTGTGGCCCCGAGAAGAGAAGATATTTCTTTACACGATGATTGGGTTAGTGCCGTCGATGGTTCAAATGACGGGTAGGAATTAAACCTGCATGGCTGTCATGCCATTTTGCTTTCTACCTTTCAGAACGTGATGAATGTGGTTTTTATACATTCAAATGTTAATTACATGTTATTTTTCCTCATTTAAATACTAATTTGGGGGAGGATTCACGCTGCCTTCCCTAATCCTCCAATCACATCAGCACTAAGGTGAACCTCTTTGAATTTTATGTTACAGGTACATTTTGACTGGATGCTATGATGGTTTGGGAAGGTAATAGTATAAAAGTATCAATTGATTAATCATATTACTTTTCTATGTGGTTATTTATAACTGAAAATTTGATATTGCAATTAATTTTGGCTGGGACCTCGTAGGATATGGAAAGATGCTGGAAATTGTACACATGTATTAGAAGGGCATACTGGCCCAATTACTTCAGTTTGTGTCGTCAAGCCAAAAGGTACAAGGGTATTTTGAATATGCTAGTGTTTATGCTATTCTGGTTTACAAATTTTAATTGCTAACGCGGTAGGCACTTGATTATATAATACAAAAAATCTAGAAGATGTCAAATCCCTTTTTGAACATATTACTGAATCATTAGCTAATTTGATATTGTTATTAAACATTGTGTTTGTGCTTGTGTGCATGCATGCGTATGCCTTTTTTTTCATGGGGATGGTTGTAACTTGTGAATTAATCTTTACATCTCTTTGTTTAACAATTATGTCTGATTTTTTCTTAAAACCTAAGTGACATCAGGTGCCCCAATATTTTGATTAAAATTCACTATAATACAATTTGGCAGCATATGTAATTGAAATAACATTCTCGGAGCTCTTACTAAAAATAGGTTTTACGATGTATATTTAATCTTTACATTGTGATAGAACATACTACAAGTTTCATCATTGTCTTCATTCCTCAATTTATGTTCAATGGTAATTTAGGAGGATTGCTGTATGTGAGGGCCGGGTGGACCTAGGACCCATTGGTTCTGATTAGGACAATGTGAATATAACCTAGTGGCATCTGCTTCAAGTCTGCTGGGTTATTGAAATGGCTTGAAAGTCATTGAAACTCAGGAGTTTTTATAAATCCCCTATCCTCCCTGCACTTCTCATCTCCCTCGATGTCGGCCATTCAAACTCCAGTAGAACTTGAAATTTTTGAATCAGACAACAGTCACCTTGTCCCTCAAACATTGATTGAAACTACGTGGAATAAACCTTAATAATAGTAGCTGATTTTCCTTCCATGACGAAGTTTAAATATTTCATTATACACTTATCTCTGGAGATAATTAATTTGATAGCATCCTTAACATTTTTCTTATGTATGTTGACGTAGTATTTTTTTTTCTCCGCAGTTGAGAGTGCTTTTGATCAAATATTAGCAACTGCTTCTAAAGACAGGTCTCTGAGGTTATGGAAGGTACTTGAAAGATACCTTTCTGCTAGACATAGGAGTTGGTCTCTGCCTCATTAAAGTCCATTTCCTGATAACTATCCATTTTGCATGAAAGTTTGATGCAGGAGAGTCGGATCAACCAAAAAAGATTAGAGCATTCAAGATACTAAAAGGTCATAATGCTGCTGTGCAGAGCATTGCTGCTCAGCCTTCTGGAGATATGGTATTTCTCCTAGATTTTCTTGTTCACAACATTATATTACTTGTGGATGAATTTGGAAGCCTTTACCATGTACTTCCTGTTTCCTTTAGGTGTGTTCGGGTTCTTGGGACTCCGCTATCAACTTGTGGCAGGCAAATGGTGCTGATGCTGGAGGTGATAAAGTTTCAGTGAAGAAGAGGAAAAAGGATCCCAGAGATGCGGATCCTCAATCTGAGGTACTTGTATCTGCTAGTTATATGAGAATAATAAAAAAAATATAGCTTTTGATTGTTTGCAAGGACAAAATCTGTCTCCAAATTCATGACCATCTTTCGTACGCAGGGGGAGGCTGTATCTACTCTCGTGGGGCACACGCAATGTGTCTCTTCTGTGATCTGGCCGCAACATGAAACAATTTATTCAGCATCATGGGATCATTCTATTAGAAGATGGGATGTTGAGACTGGCACAGATTCACTAAACATGGTGAGAGAGCTACCTTCATCTTCTCCATTTCTCCTGTGTAGAGGAATGAAAATGAAATTACTTGTACATAGCATGCACTGAGCGTGTGTTTTCTTGTTTCCATAAACCCATATTTTATTACATAAAAAACAAGAGGGGTGCTTCGTGTATACAAGAACCATATAGAGCATAATTATCAAACCTGTAGCGTGCAGGTTTGGAAGAGGAAAGAAAAAAAAGAAACAAATTTACTTGTATGTAGCATGCAATATGCATGTTTTTGTATTGTTTCCATATATATATATATATATATAACCTGACCAGGTCAATTAAACTGGCTAAAGTCCTGGGTGAGTAGGTCAGTGATTCACCCAGTGGTTTTGTGGTTTAACTTCTGTGTCATAGTCGGAGGTCTAAATAAAAGGTATCTTTTATCAGAAATAAGAGGAACGAATATGAGTTTAAACGTTAAGTCTTGTTATAAGTTTTAAAAAATGGATTTTATAAAGTAAAGGAGCATAGTAATTTAAATATAGAATTCTTATTATTTTTTCCATTTTACATATTAAAGACATAATACTCGTGTTTTCTTTTTTCATACTTCAAATATTTTGTAGCAACCTGTACTTCGACTCAATACTTCATTTCTTTTGTCATATGATGTTGATGTGATTTTAGATTTAGCTTCAAAAGATGCTCCACAATCAACATTTTGGATACTATTTAACTCTTGCAATAAATTTTATGACATCAGATTCCCATTCCTCTGTCTGTCACTCATCAAAAACAATTTGTTAAAATCATTTGTGGGCTTTCCATTCTAGTCGTAATTTAAGAAAAGCTCTTTATCAAGTTCATTCATCATGTGGCAGTATGATGAATGAACTCTTTGAATAATCAGTTTGCTTATTTGAACTCCTTGAATCATATAGACTATAATACTTTTATTTAAATAAATTTTTAATATAGTTTGAAATTGGTCATAATGATTAATTAGAAAAAGAAATTTTTAATGTTTGATTCTTCTTCTTCTTTAATTTTTTTTTTAAATTTATATATTTTTAACTCGAAATTATTAGTACATAACAAATATGTACTCATATCTAGAAGATTTCAACAAGAAAAATTGATTACAAATATAAAACTAAATTTATACTATTTAAATGAAGAATTTTAAAGATATTACTTAATGTGACGTCAATGTGTCATGTCAGTACTTTTTTGAAAAATCGCGTCATTGTATCCCACACATGTCGTGTCGGGCACACATGTCCGTATCATTGCATCATAGCTAATTTCATTTTGAAACAGTTCAAAAATTGGTACAGGTTTTTTGTCAAAGCTGCTCAGTTTGGGCATTCTTTGACCGGTTCAATGTAAATATGTCAAGTTATGCAATCCAACCCTACCTTTACCAGAAATAGTAACAAATTCCCAACCCTGATCTGTAATGGATATGCAATCCTCACCATATCCTGGATCAATGTCAAAAGTGGTCTTGAATTTAAAACTTTGGTCATATCTATTCATTAATATTAGAGAAAGTGTTGCCAAAAGAAACAAATGAAGGTGTAGCCTTATTTATCATTATCACTGATCACTTTTAACTATGGCCTTGGCTTTATCTTTTGAAATGACTTGAAGACTTTGTTAAAGCTCACAGTGTAATTAGAAGCTGTTTTACTTCAAAGGTGTTTGACATCATATATGGCATTGTTATATTTAATATTTTTATCAGACGGCTTAATATAAGAATTACACGGGCTTCATTTGCTGGCATGCTATGATAACTCTGAATGGAAAAATTTTAAATGGAGTCATTCTAATTGAAAATAGAAGATGACAAGACTTTCTATTTAATCTTCACTCAGTTCTGTGGCAAGGCTATCAATTGTCTTGATATTGGAGGTGAAAGTTCTAACCTTATTGCAGCTGGCGGTTCTGACCCTACAATTCGAATATGGGATCCTCGCAAGCCAGGTTTCTCTCTCTCTGGATGCCTGCGTAAATATATACAAGCGCGTATATGCTACTATTAAGGCGTTTGCATTTTGTACATTGAGATCCCCAATTACTGATACTTTTTTTGCCTCGCATGAATTTGTTTGTGCAGGGAAATATGATCCTATCTTTCAATTGTCGCAACATAATTCTTGGATTTCTTCTTGCAAATGGCACAATAAATCATGGTTTCACTTGGTCTCTGCATCATATGATGGAAAAGTTATGATATGGGATCTGAGAACTACGGTATTCAATTCTTTCATTCCTTTTACTTTATGCTCTATGTGCCTTGACAAAATATTTGTCTGAATCATGTGTTCCCTTTTGCAGTTTGCATTGCATGTGATCGACTTACATAAGAACAAGGTACTCCTCCAATCCAATGTTTCCACTTTTGGCCAGTTTGGTAAGGTGTAGAGGTGGATTGGACTAGATAGTATTAAGGAAGAAAAAGAAGATGAAATAGTCTATTTTATTGTACTGTCATATCGTGCCAAACACGCCCTTTAAGTATTAACTCAATCATAAAAGTTACTTCATTACTTCAATGATCTGGCTTTTTTAATATAGGTGTTATGTGCCGACTGGTGGAAAGATGATAGTGTGATAAGTGGTGGTGTGGACTCAAAACTTTGCATCTCTTCTGGAATTTCAGTGGAGTGATCAAGGTATGTTTCTATTTCATGTCTGGTTGTTGACTAAATCTCAAGAAGGCGACCTTAAATTTATTGTTGTTGAATCGAACCATCTGTGTAGTAGAATAATTTTGTGAACTGGGATTCAAACCTCGTGTGTACTTCCCATAAAATTGGATAGATTGCATGTTTGAAGTGATATATATTTTATGTTCTTATTTGACTATCTATTTCTTGGTTCCCAAATCTTTCACTTCGTACTGCAAATTGCATGTGAAATGGTGAAATTCTACGTCTAGTGACTCGGTGTATAAAATTTGTGCTCGTATTATTTCGTAGGCCGTTGCACCAGGAACCGTATACGGCACCAGAATTAGAAGTGTCCAAAAGAGACAAAATTTTCATTTTTTCTTATGAAAAACCGGATTTTCTTAACCATCTGCATCTTGTTATCAATGAAATTAATTAAGATTTTTTTTTTGAAATTTCATAAAAGTTCAAGAGAATGAGAGCTCTTTCACTTCAATCTTCATACATTGGTGTAAAGTTGAATGCTGAAAACCTCTTATATAGGCTATAGTTTTAATGCTTTTGTATTATTACCAATTTAGCACGTAAATTCAGCCCAACATAATCAATGACAAATTTATACCAGGTATATTTCACGTGATAACTAAGATAATTAAACATTCAAGTTGAAATCCCTTATTAAGTGTTAAGGCTAGTTCAAGTCATTATAACAAATCCATAGTTTTTAATACCTCGATATTTTAGAAGGAATTTCCTTGTTACGGTGGATGCATACGAAATTTTTCTTAGGTTTTGGATTCGAACCCAACTTTGAGTGCCTCAGTCAAAGTTACAAATTCATCAAATGTGAAAATTGGAACATGGAAGTAGCTATTATACTTGCTATTGTAACTCATCCTATACATATTCTAGGTTTCTATCAATAATTCCATTAATGAACTTATTGAGAAAGCAAAGAAGTTTATCTAAGATTTGGAACGGGTACACTAATCAATAAGATTAGAAGTAGCAATTAATGCAAAAACAACCAATTGGAAAACAACAACAAATATTAGTTGAAATAACAAAGAAAAACAGTAAGGATACAAAATCTGGGAATCATAAATGTATAAAACACAAGCTCAAGAAATAAAACTTATAAAATAATTATACAAAAAATCAATAGTTATAGAGAGTTAAAATAGATCATAATCAATGAATAAAACACTAAAAATTGAGAAAACCAATAAATGGGGTTTTATAAAAAATTTAAAACTACAAATATAGAGTGAAGTAACGCATAATATCAACAATGACAGGATAAATGCTGAAACAAGGAGTAATGCACAAAGCACTAGAAATTTCAAGAAAAGATAAGAATTGTACCGCGGTGAAAATTTACTTATGGGTGTTCAATTTTGGGTATGAAATCTTGTGTCTAACAAATATGAATCAAAGAAATTTCAGAAAAATATAGTAAAGTAAAAAATTATTGAAGAAAAAATCATTTCTACTTCATAGAGAATTGTAAATTTGTTTGGACCCTTTTGGTGAGTTTGAAGCTGTTTTGTACATTCATATTTGCGATTTCTGTAACATTTGATTATGTCTCCAGAGCAGGTGGTTAGAGCCTCATCTTGGGTCTGAGCTTTGAAAATCACTCCTTACTTTACGAGTCATCATTATTATTATAATATCAAATAGGATTATACACTAGTATAGTTCAATTTATTAATAGTGTCATTAAATTTTTTTGATTTGCTTGCATTGGTTTGATATTTGTTTGGTAATATGTCGTTTTTTCTTTGATGTTGGTACCTTCATTATTTCCTTCCACTGCTTTTTCTTGAGAGATCCAAAATTCAATGTTTCATTGGTTTATTGTATAAATTTCAATTGGCAATTCTTGTTCTCGTATATGCAAAATCTTTATTTACTCTAAACAGGAATATAAATTCAATATTATTTCTATTATTCAAACAAAATAAACTAAAACATATAAAAAATGAGGAAATTACATCAACTAACCCCATTACACAAAAAAATTTAAAAATTACCGAACACCTTTTTTCGTCTATTCCTGTATTTTAATAGTATAAATGATATTAAAACAATCACTTCACTCCTAAAAATCTATAATTATTCTTTGTCCCTCCATTTAAGACCCACTTATTTTGCCTAATATCACCAATTCACGGCTAAATATTATCCCTTTCATTCAATCACTAATCATACGATCTCATCCCCATCTATCTCAACTTGTATGCAAAGAAATATTGGTCACTGAAGCTAGGTTTTCTGAATCACCATAAAGCCCCAATTGAACTACATGATCTCACAAATCACTTCTAAAATTTTGAATTTCTGCAGTCTAACTACTGGCTCCGAAGACATGATCAAACGTTATAGATAAATATAAATATACAAAACAACTTCAAATTCGCCAAAAAGGTCAAAACAAATTTACAGGAACTTTTTTTTTCTTTGAAGTTGAAATGAATTTTTGTCCGATAATTTTTGACTTGTGTAATTTTCTGAAATTTCTTTGGTTCATATTTGTTTGACACATGATTTCATACTAAATTGAACACCCAAATTCACACTGAGGTACAATTTTTATCTTTTCTTGAATTTTTTAGCAGTGTGTATTATTCCTGCTGATTTTTAGTATTTGTTCCATCATTTTTGATATTATGTGTTACTTCATTATATATTTGCAGTTCTAAATCTTTGATAAAATTCCTTTTATGTGGTTTCTCAATTTTTGAAACTTCTTGAAGTTGTAGTGTTTGATTCATTGATTATAATCTGTTTTAATTTTCTATGGATGTTGATTTTTCGTATAATTATTTTATATTTTTCGTTCCATGAATCTTTGTGCTTGTGTTTAAATATGATTGCCAGTTTTTGTTGTATCCTTGTTGTTTTTCTTTATTATTTCAACTAATATTAGTTGTTCCGAATCTTGGATAAATTTCTTCTTTGCTGTCTCAATAGGTTCAGATATGAAATTATTGATAGAAACATGAAATATGTAGAGAATGAGTTATACATTAATAAATATAATAGTTATTTGCATGTTTCAGTTTTCACATTTGACGAGTTTTTGACTTTGACAGAGGCAAGCAAAGAGAAAAGTTAGGTTCGACTCCAAAACCTAAAGAAGACTTTGTATGCATCCACCATAATTAGGACATTCGTTCTAAAATGTGGAGGTATTTTTTTGATACCTAAACAATATTACTGTTGAACTGGCCTTGATGGTTAACAACAGATTTGAACTTGAATGTTTAATTGTCTTAGTTATCACAAGAAATATAATTGGTATAATTTTGCCATCTATTATGTTCTAATGAATTTACATGCTGAATTGGTAATATGATCAATTGTTCCCACTCAAAGACATACGATAAACATCCTCACAAATGATAGTTAGAATATAGGAACCCCTTTAAAATACATGTGAATTATGAAAATGAAAATGCATTTTCCTCATTACTGCACGCTACTATTAATGGTTTGTGCAATCTTGGTTGCATAGTGTTACATGTCTGACGTGTCATGCCATGCAATATTTTATCAAGTTACACTCCAGTGTCGTGATATTGTACACTCATTTTACATGCCATCTTTTTTCTTACTGCATACTTTATATTTCAATGAATCTAAAAGTAGTCACATCAAGTGAAATCAACTCTTAGCCTCTGTTGGACTCCGTTAAAAACAAACTTTGAGGAAAATGTATTTAGGAATAGTGTTTTTTTGAGAATGTTTGGTTAAAAAATAAGGAAAGATTTTGAGTTTACGAGTAATATTATTTTATTGGAGAATGTGGTTGAAAATAAGAGAAAAATGCATTTTTGAAATAATGGAGGCCAAACAAAGGTCTTAATATAATGAAATCGGGATATATATTTACATTTCATTAATCCATTATTGGTACGTGACTTACACATTATGTACCAAACGTTTGTGATTTAGACACAGTAATGCAAGTAATAAGGAAATGCATTAGTTTCATTACAGTGGATTGATCAAAATTCTTCATGGTTTGTATTCATTTGGTATGTAGGAGTGGTCTAACCTTTTATCAATTTTTTTTATGAAGTCGCATGATATGAATGAAATCACACTTGTGACGCACTGTAGTTGGATGCAGGTTTTAAAAATTATGTAATTTGACATATGCATTGGTAGTAGTCTTGCAACACGGTGCTAAATGAAAGGTGTAACACTACAGCATAATTATTAATATACGTTGCAACAATGAATAACGCCTAGGCTTCAGAAGAAATAATTTTTTGATTGTAACTGAATTGTGAGACATTATCAATCGCCAATATTATCAACAATATTTGTAATACTTCATATGTAAAGTCTCGTAGCTGCAATTGAATTTTTAAAATGAAAATTATTTGTAATGTACTAACTGAAATCCTGAAAAGAAAATTACCTCTAATGTATACAAATGGCCCAGATTGTAAAAATAAAAAAGAAAGAATTTGAAATTGCAACGTAGTATTAGCCATTCAAAATTTCAGGTGCAAATCTAAAAATAGAAGATTCGTATAGCAGTATTTTTAATGGTTTTTTACACGTTTTATACTTTATATATCATTCGTTAGTATATTAGGAAATGCTTTTTTAAGTTGGGTATGTGCCACCCCCCCCGCCCCTTCCAAAAAAAAAAAAAAAATTAAAAAATTAAAAAAATTGGACGGCTAGTGGAAATAATGGCATGTTTGTCTTGTTCTTTTTTTTTTTTTTTTTTTGACATCTATAAGAACGAGCACTTTTGTTGCTTTGGCTAGGAAGATTATGCTCTTTCGAAACTATTCAAATTCTATATTACATAAAACGTCTAAAAACCATGGTTTTTTACACGTTTTATACTTTATATATCATTCGTTAGTATATTAGGAAATGCTTTTTTAAGTTGGGTATGTGCCCCCCCCCCGCCCCTTCAAAAAAAAAAAAAAAAAAATTAAAAAATTGGACGGCTAGTGGAAATAATGGCATGTTTGTCTTGTTCTTTTTTTTTTTTTTTTTTAGACATCTATAAGAACGAGCACTTTTGTTGCTTTGGCTAGGAAGATTATGCTCTTTCGAAACTATTCAAATTCTATATTACATAAAACGTCTAAAAACCTCTTCGCAATAAAATCCTACGTGTTTTTCGTTTATGACAAAGCAATCCAAATGAGCATTAAAAGTCTCACGACCTTTTCCATTTGCGAGAAAATAATCCGAATGGAAGCTCAAACTATTAGTTGTATTCCACTCACTTCGACATTATAATATTGTGTCCACCAAAAGGTCAAGGAGATGGGGACAAGATTTGAACACATTTAAGTTAAAAGTTCCCCGCTAAGGCATTTTTTTTAGATATTAAGTCCATGTTTGAGCCTTATTATCTAAAAATTCATTTTCTTTTCAAATTTATATTCAATAATACTAGTCCAATAAAATAATTTGAGCGAAAACCAAATTTTTTCCTATTTTTAACTACGTTCTCCCAAAATCATCATTACAAAAACCATTTTTTGTAAGTAATAAAATAATATTGCTTGGTCGAAGAAATTTTAGCATGCTTCATCTTTGTAGCTAACACGTAAATTTTAGCATGCTTCAGGTTTAGTTTCAATTTTCTCGGATTTTTCATCTCAAAAAGTTGTGGAGAAAGATATTTTTTTACATTTTAAATTCGAACTTTCTACACTTACATAATTTTTAGACGAAATTAATGTAGGGAAGACAGTTGTCTCACTGTAATTGGCTACTGCCAAAACAGTTTTTGGCGGCAGCCAATCACATGGAGTCAATTGTCTCTTGTTTTAACTCTATTAAAAAAATTATGTACCTTTAGAAAAATTCTTTAAATTTAAATTTTATAATTATTTATTTGGGACCCGCTTTCACTTTTTTTAAAAAAATAATTAGGATTATGATTGCAATTAATTCTTTTTTTTTTGTTTTATTTAAAGAATATGATATATTCGTCATTTTACAGGACTTTATTAAAAAAGTAGAAGAAAATATTTTGCTTCTTATGGAAATGGTTATATAAGACTATTCCATCAAAATAAAACGATACGAGGTATTTCGCAATAGAGGCAAATGTCAAATGATTCTGCCCCAATTACCTTTAGATCAAACATGGATAATTTTTTAGTGCCAATATAAACACATCAAAGGTTAGGCCTTTTAATGATGAGGAGAGAGAACCAGATGGGGTCCAATGCCTTTGGGCCAAAAGTTCAATTTAACCTTACCTATCTAAGACCAACACGAACATAGAACTACTTTATTAGAACCAAAGGTTTTTGAATGTTGAGATGCAAATGTTAGTGTCTTTGATTCTTTCGTCTCTAAAAGTTGAGGAGAACTAGATTTTTTTTTAAATTTTTAATTTTAATTATAAAATTATTTATTTGGGATTCGTTTTGACTTTTTTTAGTTATTTATTCTTTGTTTTATTTAGAGAAGAGAGAATATTTGTCATTTCACAATAATTTATTGAGAAATTGGATGAAAAAATTTTATTTCTCACGAAAAAGTTTATCAAGAACTATTACACCAAAATAAAAGGATAAAGTCATATGATTTTGCGCAAATTATCTTTAATTAAAGAAGATGGGGGAGAGATAAGCGGATGGATCCAACGCCATTAGGCTAAAAGTTCAATTCAACCTCCAGAAGGTCAAACCTATCTAAATTCAACGCAAACATAGACCTGCTTTTACATAACCAAAAAATAAAATCAAATTACCATTTCCCAGTCGTAATCTCGGTACTAATCCCTCTTTCTCCTAGTTTTAGATCTCCCATCAAACCGTCGCCCAATGAGTTTTCTCTCATTTTCTGCTCTATCCGGGCTTTATATTTACCCATTCATTTATTTTTTTCAAATTGACAAAAATACGTCTTAGGCTATTTTGCAAGATTAGGTTTCGCTTTGATTACGGATGCTATGGGGATGATTTTTTCTCCTTACTGAACTGAGTTGAAATGGTGATTTGTTGTACTCTTTTGGTTTGTGAATGTTGACATAATAAGTGCATTTTTCGAGTCACGTAAAGGAGCTCAGACATAGAAGTCCAACTCTAAAGAAAATGGGAAAGTTAAGGTAACAAGTTTGAGCTAAAAGCACTAGAGACATGGAACATGAAAGCTCGATGTTTAAGCATACTTTTGTTATTCTTTGATCCAATATAAAACCTACCTATACAGTATACAAAGTATGTCCCTCAAAATTACTTTGAAATTAAATATTCAAAATTTGCAAAACACGGATTTTATTTCTATGCATACTGCATTATCAAAGTAAAATTAAATTTTAACAAATCACTCAACGTTAATATAGTGTTTACTACATCAGATTTTGTACATCGTTTCATATTGTATCGCATACATAGTTCTATTGTTTTGCACTTTTCAAATTACAAAATATGGTTTTGATAACACTAAAGTGTACATGACCTTACGATTATCATTATTACTATTACATTTCATTGTCAAGTTTGCTACTAATAACACTTATCTGATGACTCCCCATGAGCCCTAGACCTTTGTATAATTACATCATGCATTTCGGTCATTGTTACAACATTTTACGTGTCTATTCATTTGTCATATACAGGACTTCAACACCACCAATAAAACCACAATACATCTTGACGTAGGGGCGATATATCCCACAATATGATGTTCTTTCGAGTACGAATATTGAATTTGTCTTTAAAATTGTCGAGTATGTGCTTTCCGTAACGTGATATATTGAACAATGATTACATTCATTGCTTCTTATGCATTCTCGTGCTTACAATTCGAGTCACCATTTTTATTCTGGCCAAAACTTCTCTATATAATAAAAAAAGTCAATTTTTTTTTGTCAAAAATGCATTTTGAAATAGTGCTTTGATGGAGAATGTGTGGCCAAAAAAATAAGGAAACGTTTTATGTTTGCGTGTAATATCATTTTATTGAAAAATGTCTGGTTGAAAATAGAAGAGAAAAAAAATATTTTGAAAACAATGAACACCAAACAAAGGCTGAATTCACAATACAGAAACTACATTGACACATAGTTCAGCAAAATTGAACATAAAAGACTCATCATGTGGCCCAGAAAATTGGACAGAATCGATTTTTACTCTGTTGGACACTTCTTATTGCTTGTTTTGTCGTCTCAGAGAAATCCTGAGATTGTAAATCGAGGAAGTGAAATTGAATTTGAAGATTTATCGAATGCTCCGAAATTTCCATGGGACAAGTTTCCTTTTCTGTTTCGACGGCATAAGGAAGCAAAACCGGTTCCCGATTTTGAGCTGTCGAAAAACAACATCGTTGCAAATGGTTTGAGTTTGGGGTATAATTCAACACTTTGAAAAATAGCATGGCTGCAAATGATTTGTGAAACTCCTCATAATATGATAAATCATCGACTCTTGATAAAGAAGAACTCTCCTTATGTATCAAGATTTTGAGAAACTTTGTGGCCAATTCCTCCAAATTATGAAGATGCGTAGTCCAAAAATTTGCTCCATCATTGTTGTATATTAGCAGATAACAAACCTGTTGAGACTTGCAAATGCGTTTGTAAATTGTTATTTGTAAGTGTGTACAACTGTTGCAATCATAGTACACTCTGTTAGGCAGTTAGGGGACGTATTACAATCACAATGATAACTTTCTTTATCATTACAATATAAAAGAGACGAAAAATTGGCATGCCACATGTCGCGATTTTCCATCGTCGTCATAATTCAATTTTTTTTTTCGCGCAACATTTCTCCATTCTCACACGCAGCTACGTCATCTCAAATATCTGTCTTTCTTCGCCCTCTTTTTCCTTTCCCAAATTTCACGCCCAACACCCTTTAATTTCTCCGGTCATCGTCGAGATTTGAATTTTTTTTCACACAACATTTCTTCATTCTCACACGCAGCTACACCATCTCAACCGTCTGTTTCTCCCTCTTTTTCCTTTCTCAAATTTCATGCCCAACACCCTTTAATTCCTCCAACCATTGTCGAGATTTGACTTCCCGAAACCCTAGCAATACTACCGCCAAGAATCGCACGAAACCTACCGCCAAGAATCGCACGAAAATTAGCGTCGGTGCAGATTCCTTATCATTCGCTCTATATTCTTAAAGTTTTGATTTCTTCCCTTCTACCCCTTTCTTTCAAATTACATGTTGTTTTGTATACTGGATGCTATGTTGGGTTAATGATTTGAAGGAGGGAGTAAACAGTCGGTTTGATTAAATTTGGTTTTCCATATTATATTATTCATATACTTTTTGTTTATCTGTATCTTAATTCTCTTATGGATATTTTAATTCTTTTTGGATTTTTTTGTTATGTTTTCTTTGTGGTATTGTCATATGGCATCTATTTATTTGCATAATGGGATTTCATCAAATAATGAAACAAAAAAGTCCGGTAGTGTCTCATTGCGCGCACAGAGATGGTGTCTCCGTGCCGCATGGAGACACCGTGTCTTCTCCATGCTCGCACGGATAAGGTCTCCGGCGCACACGGAGATAGGTCTCCGGGAGCACCACTGAGCTAATTTTTTTATTTTTTTTTACTGCAGTGTTAAACGCTAAAGTTTTAAGATAAAATGTATATAGATTAGATTAGAAAGGAGTGAGATTTTTCCTATAGGACTTTCTCTAGGTTACATTGATTGGAAGGTCTTTCTGTCTTTCTGCAGGCATTGCAATAACTCAGACATATATTCAAATCAATGACATATATTTTACTAAATTCCGTATTAAAAAAGTCAGGTGTATTCTTTGTTAACAAATTTGCTTTTGTTATGCTGTCTTCTCACATTTTATTTTTGTTGTATTTAGTTATTTGTATTATGGATGCTACTAATGTTGGGAGTTGTGAGCTAGAAAATAAAGCGTTGTCGAGCGATTTATGCTAAATCAAAAGAATCTTTGAATGCACGATGTAGAGAATTATATGCCCAAGCACGAGAATTGCATAATGTACGCCGACAACTAATTGTGTGTTTAGAAAAGAGTGCCTCGAGCTACACATTATCTGGATTCCAGAACAAAAGCAACAACAGTAGGAGAGGGTAGTTCTACAGATGCAGCAGCCTGTGAGTTTTTTTCTTTGATTGTATTGGTGATTTTTTTTGGTGTACATTTAATCTTTGTATTGGGTAATTATATTACTTCGTGTATGAAATAATTTGAGGGTTCTTTTTTTTTTCCCATGTGTGCAGCTGTGTTGCATCAGCTTGTGAAATAAGTATGTAATTTTTGGTTTTCTCACTTCATGTAATCTATTTTGAATTTTTCTTATCTAAATTATATTTTGCGATGTTTTAGGTGATCTGTCAGCTACAAGTGTTGATGATCTTCAAGAAACATGTGGCTTATACATTCACTTTAGTATTGTGCATTATTGTATTCTACTGGAGTTTATAAATTGTTTATTTCTTTAACTAGGTTTTACTGTTTTACTAGAATTCCAAGTGTTAGAATATACCTCCAATATTTTACAGCACATTCCAACCAAATGTTACTTGTTACCTATGCCAACAATTTGTGATTTCTATGAACGAAAAAATTTCATAAAGAAAGTAAAGGTTTTTGCTGTTGTGGTGGGAGTATCAAACTAAAAATCAATTATATACCTCCAGAATTGCATCGTTTATTTACATCTAAATCTGACGAATCGATTGATTTTAGAACTTATATTCGAAGTTACAATTGTAATTTTTCTTTTACTTCATTTGGTGTAAAGTATAATAAAGACTTGTGTCAAAAAATAAAGGAATATATACTTCTAGAATTTAAGGACCAATATATCATTACCGAAATGAACTTCTTCCCATGGATTCTAACCCTTCTTATCTACAGCTTTATTTTTATGATACTGAAAATGAGATACAAAATCCCTTAAAAATATCAGACAATATTTCTTAATCAATTGTTGAAAAATTAGTTCACATTTTAGAGATAAATCCATAGGCAAAATTTTTTCGAGGTTTAACCAATGTTGTTGATTTGGAAAGCCGTGAGATAAAAATTGCATGTAATTTGGGTATGGATCAAAGAGTTTATAATGCTCCAATGGTATCGCAAGTTGCTGCAATTTGGGTTAATGATGAAGAGTCTAGTTTTGGGGTTCGTGATAAATATGTTTATGCACATTCTGGTAGTAAGTATAGAATAAACTATTAATTTGGATGTTATGATCATTTCCAATACCCTTTATTATTCCCTAATGGAGAGAGCGGCTGACATCAATGTATTAAAAGAGTTACTAAACATATAAAACTCATGATGTTTCTTCTATTGATCTTATACTTTATGCCCATTTTGCTGATTCTCTCGAAGAAATATTGAAGAATGAAATTACAGGTTTGAAATGTAAATTGTTTCTTAATTTTAATTTCTTTATTTAGTTTGTTTAGTATTAACTTTTATTTTCTTTCCTATACTTTCAGTTTTACATAAAAAGCGAAGATGATTGCGAGTGTCTTCCGTGAATACTATTCTTATAAACTACAGGCAAGGTCATTATAATTCCATATTGCTACATGCTGGTCGCCTTTTGCAACAATATGTAGTTGACGCGTATGTTAAAGTTGAATATTCTAGATTAGATTACTTCCGTAATAATCAAATATAGATACATAGTGAGCTTTACCAAGAAATTGTTGATAGTGTACAAAATGGTGAAACTAGAGGTTCGAATGTAGGGCGAAGGATTATTTTGCCATCATCGTTCATTAGTGGTCCTAGAGATTTGAATAAAAAATACATGGATGCAATGGCATTTGTTCAGAAATTTGGGAAACCTGATATCTTTTTAACAATTACATGCAATTCCAATTGGCTTGAAATTAAGCAAGAGTTAAAAGTTTGTGATTAAGTTCAGAATAGATCTGATTTGGTCTCTCACATCTTTAGAGCGAAATTAGAAGAGTTGAAAAATGATTTATTCAAGAAACATGTATTGGTATATACATACATACATATGTTATTGAATTCCAAAAAAGAGGTTTATCATATGCTCACTTCCTAATTATATTGAAATCAGGCTCAAAAATTATTTCTCGTGAAATGGTAGATGAAATTGTCAGTGCAAAAATTCCTGATAGTGCAAAGTATCATTCTTTACACTCCGTTGTTGTCAAACACATTATGCATGGTCCTTGCAGTGTTATAAATTCGAATAATGTATGTATGGAAAATGATGGAAAATGTAGAAGCCGTAATCCGCATAACTACATTTCACATACTTCTTTTGATGAAGCTTCTTATCCAAAATATAGAAGGCGAAATGATGGTAAGAAAGTTAAGGTTAGAAAACATTTTCTAGATAATGGATGGGTTGTACCTTATAATCCTTATTTATTAGATAAATATGACTATCATATGAATGTAAAAATATGTTCAACAATAAAATTTGTTGTAAAATATGTTTACAAAGGACATGAGAAGGTTAGTTTCTCTTTGAGTGATGAGAATAAGCTTGACAATATGGATGAAATAGAGAGGTTTCAGTCTGGTAGATAGATTTCTCTCCCTGAAGCAACGTGAAGGATCTATGGATTCACTAAGTATGAAATGAGTCCAACTATTATTTCGTTATAGTTACATCTAGAAAATAAAAAATTGATTACAAATAAAGATATGGATAATCTTACAAAAGTCATTACACGAGATTTCTTCCAAAAAACCATGCTTATCGAATTTTTTACAATGAATGTTACTAATCAAGAAGCAAGAAAATTGTTGTATAGAGAATTCCCTGAATATTTCATGTGGGATGCACAATGTAAGTGTTGGACTGCTAGGAAAAAAAGGTGCTGTGGTTGGAAAGATTGTAACAACAAGTCCTAGAGAAGGAGAAAGATATTACTTGCAAAGATTGTTAAATCATGTTGAAGGACCACTATCTTTTGAAAATCTTAAATTTGTGAATGGTATTTCAGTCAAACTTTTCGTGAGGCTGAATTATTATGAGGTTTACTTAGAGGGAATAATAATTGTGAGCTATGTTTACAAGAAGCTTGTAATTATCAAATGCCCAATTCGTTACGCCGTTTGTTTGCAACTCTTTTAGCATTTTGTGGTCCTGATGATCCAAAAAAACTCTGGAACCAATTTAAAGAATTTATGTTTGAAGATTATTTCCGAAAAAATATGAGTATAAGTGATGCAGAGGTAAATACATTAAAGTCCCTTTTTTACGCCCCCATGTCGCCACACGACAGATTCATTTTTAGAACCACTTGGCAAATGTTTGAATGACTATGGATTGGCTATTTATGATGTTAGTATCCAGCATGATGAAATATTAGAAAGACTGGTTACTGAAGAATTGGAGATATTGATATCTGAGAGTGATGTTTCATGTGCTGGTAGTCTTAGCCAAGAGCAAAGAGTTGTTTATGATGCTCTTCTAAGTAAAGTCTTTGATAATGTTGGTGATATGTATTTTATTGATGGTCTTGGTGGAATAGGGAAGATGTTTTTATATCGTGCATTACTGGTAGTTGTTAGATCAAGGAATTTAGTTGCTTTAGCAACTGCATCGTCAGAAGTGTCTGCTGGCTTGTTGCCCGGTGGTCGAACAACACATTCAAGGTTTAAGATTCGACTTCATATTCATAATGATAGTGTTTGAAAAGTAAGTAAACAATCTAATTTGGCTGGTATTTTAAGAATGACATGACTAATTATATAGGATGAAGCTCAAATGATAAATTGTCAGACTGTGGAAGCTTTAGATAAAATGTTAAGGGACATAATTAACACTAACTTACCATTTGGTGGGGAAGTAATAGTTTTGGGTGGGGATTTCTGACAAATTTTGTCTGTTGTCCAAAGAGGGAGTAAAGAAGATATAATTGCATCAAGTTTAGTTAATTCTCATCTGTGGTCCCATTTTACAAAAATTAAATTAGTTCTAAATAAGCGAGCTCTCTTAGATCCTCCTTTCTGTGAATATTTACTTCGGATTGGAAATGAAAAAAAAAAAAAAAGAACATTTTTGTGATATGGTTAAGCTTTGGTCTACTATGACTCTATATTATGAGGAAGATAATATTTCATTAAATAAATTAATTGATGTTGTATTTCCTAATATAGATGACTATTAAAAAAATATTTATCATATGATTAATCGAGTTATTTTAGCTCCAAAGAATGAACATGTTAGAGAGATCAACAGTATTCTCATAGATCGTTTCCCAGGGGATGCTTATACTTATTATAGCTTTGACGAAACATTAGATACAACAAATCAATCCATGCAAAAAGACTTCTTCAATTCATTGACCTCAAATGGTATACCACTGCATCAATTAGTGTTGAAGATTGACTATCCTATTATATTACTCCGAAATATTAATTCCACGGAAGGCTTGTGTAATGGAACAAGATTGATATGTAAAAACTTCGAAAAAAAATGTCATTTGTACAGAAATTGCTACTGGAGAATATAGTGGCAAGAAAGTTTTTTTTGCGCTGTATCCCTTTTATACTACTTGAATAAGTTAAAACATTATTTCCATTTAAAAGAACACAATTTTCAATACGTCTGTGCTTTGCAATGACTATAAACAAATCTGAAGGACAAACTTTAGAATATGTTGGCATATATATTTTAAAACCTGTATTTTCATATGGACAATTGTATGTTGCATTGTCAAGAGTAAGAACAACTGCGTGTATTAAAATTCTTACCAAACCAATATTCTCTAGTCAACTCCATGCTCAATGCACCAAAAACGTTGTTTACCATGAAGTTTTATTTGTAATTATGTAATTTTTTTTAAACTTCTTCTCTATACCTTACCATATTTACTGTTATATTAATTTGAAAGTACAATATCACTCTTATTATACAACAAACATTACTTTATTCAAATTCCATGAATAACTAATCCTTTTTTTCTAAATTGAAAGTTTTAATCCATTTTGATCTCTTCTTTCACACCAATTGTTATAACCTATTGTTTATTGTTTACTGCCATGTTCTTTTTAATTGTTTATAAGAAATATAACATTGAAAATTGTTGTTTCTATCCAACAAAAATTTCATGAATGTGCACTATATAAGGTTAGCTATTCTTATATGCCGTAGTTTTATTCACCTATAATTTGCTTGCCAACTTATTTGGAGACTTCTATCTTATACTATCCTTCTCATTTATGTTGGTTATATCATCATATGAGGGAATGATTTTGCATATATCGATAGTTTAAAAGAAGCATTGATAGTTATTTTAAACTGAAGGATTTGGGAATTCTAAAATACTTTCAGGGGCTTGAAATGGCAAGGTCTTTAAAGGGCATTGCTCTCTGCCAATGAAAGTTTGCATTAGAGATCTTCAGTGGGGTCGAATTGCTAAGTTTCCTATGTTGCAGAATTCTAAACTCACTAAGGATGAGGAAGAGCCACTTCAAGATCTAGGAATGTAGATTGTAAGGTTGCCGTACTTAACAATTACAAGACAGATCTATTGTTCTCAGTGCAAGTTTTGAGCCAATATCTGAGATGTCCTAGAAAGCCTCGCTTATTGGCAGCACAGCATGTTTTGAGATATGTTAAAGAATCACCATGGCAAGGGTTATTTTTTGTTGTAGATTCTCCCTTGAACTCAAAGGCTTCTGACCTTGATATCTTGGCATTCAGATCATCAGCTTAATAAGAGTACAGAGGTATGGCTGCATCAGTTTGTGAGATAATCTACCTCAAGAAGATGCTGATTGCTCGAGGAGCTGATCATCTTAAGGCTGTACTTCTTTTATGTGACAATCAAGCAGCTATGCATATAGCCAGTAATCCCGTAAAACACAAAAGGGTGAAATACGAAAGGACGAAGCACATAAAATTAGACTACCATCTGGTGAGGGAAAGGATGCAACCAGGAGACATCAAGACCATGTATTTGTCAATGCAAAACCAACTTACAAATTTGTTCACAAAGGCTTTAGGGGAGCTAGATTCTAGATGCTCTTGGTGTCTTGAATATTCACAATCCGTCTTTAGGAAAATGTTCAGTATAGCATCTATAGGGATATTTATATACTTTACTAGAATTCAGTTGAAAGTTGTTAGATTGTCGAATGCATGTGCATGTATATGTACTGTTGTTGAGTGTGAAGAAATACATTTCTCATTTCCATATTTTTCCCACTCCACCTATGAGAATATTCTTTCTATCCTAGCATAAGTTTCACATCCGAGCTGATTTTTAGACATGTTAACTTTCATTACTAACACTATATATATCTCTATTAATTTTTTGTTGATTTGGTCATTGCTTTAATAATAATAATAATAATAATTTTGATGATTTGGTTGTTGCTTCAATCAATGTGCTTGGAATAAGTTACTTTTGCTAAATTCACCACCTTCTTTTAAGAGGTTACAATCTAAATTCATGTTACTTTAAATTACCTCCATTAAAAGCTGCCAGCAAGACACGGTAAGGACACCTATTGTATGCAAATGCATTGCACGGATATTGAGTCATGTCTCCGTGGTGCATGGAGACACGGAGCCCCGTGCCTATGTAGTGTGCACCACGGAGCACAATCCATGTCACATAGACACGATCTGTGTATCCTTGCTACATAGAGACAAATTCGTGTCTCCGTGCTGCGTGGAGACACGGAGCCCAGTGCCTTCGTGGTGTGCACCATCGAACACCATCCATGTCACGGAGACACAGATCATCCGTGCCTTTGTGGTGTGCACCATGGAGCACGATCCGTGTCACGGAGACACAGACACGATGTCTTGCAGACACGATCTATGTATTTCGTGTCTCCATGTTGCACGGAGACAAGTGTCTCCATGGTGCACGAAGAATTTGGTATTGACTTTAGAATTGAACTTCCTAAAATTTGACACTTCAACTCTTCTTGTTATACTCTTTCTCATTACATCATTTATGTCATCGCAATATTCGTTGGAACAAATTCTAGCATAAAGCTTTTCTTGTGCATCTATGTTAAACTATGTCAAATGACAACTTTTTACTTATTATCTGATAAAGATGATTTAAAAACGATTGAGAAGTTGTAAAGCTATATATTTCGTGGTCTTGTGTGTAATCATGTTTTCTAGGAGTTTAATATAGTTTTCAAGAGGAAATGGAAGTGTAGAACATGCGATTTTATATAATTTTGCTTACGATTAATTTGACTGCACGTTGTTGAAACCCATACCTAAATTCAAATTTCTAATGCAATATCCTTCTCTACTATGCCTCCTCAGTATTTCCTCGTCTAAAGGTAACTTCGAGTTCATTTCTATCTTCTACACTTCTATCTTATTTTCATATATTTCATAGTGTGTGATTTTAATGTTTCTAACCGTGCTTCCTTATTCAATTGATGGATACAAGGAAAATGAGTAAAAGCTACAAAAATCATCCAAATATCTATCCAGGCCAAAGTGACTGGATTGCCAAAGTTATTGTGGTTGAAAAGAGTTCACCCAGATCGACGAGAAATGGTTCCACCAGATACTTGAAAATGACATTAATAGACATAGAGTTATCTTCTTTCTTATATATTTAACATCAAAGCTATATCTTTTTTAATATAGAAAAGTGTTCCTATTCTATTTTTTTTGTTATAAAAGGGGAACAAGGTGCAAGCTATAATTTTCGATCCCAACATAGTACCTCTTGAAGATCGATTCATTCTATCAAAAACATATTTGATAGCTAATGCAACAGTCAAATACACACCACCACAATTTAAGGAAAGCTTAGGTAAATTACAATGGACCATTTCTGGAACAACCAGAATAAAAGAAATTCGAGAATACCATAGTGCACTACTGTCTTCTACATATATGTTTACTTATTTTCATCAGCTGCAGGATTACATGGACACAAACACAGACATTTGTAATTTCTAATACCTTCATTTACCCATTATTACTATTTGTTGTTTTATATACATACAACTACTAATTATTTATTTATTTCGTTGTTAATCTTTTTAGCCATTCTTGGAGCAGCTATTGATATTTGACCAAAAAGATTGAGTCAAACACACTTTGGATTTCAATCTTATATTCAAGATGTCATTCTTGTCAATGACCAGTTTATACATCTACTTTTCAAGTTTATTATATTTCTATTTAGATACAAAAACTATATAGATGTTATAACTTCTAATCTTTTTCCACAGCTTTCAAATAATAGTTTTAACCACGTGAAATGGTTTTGTGGAGATAGAATGTACTATTATTTTAAATAACTTGATTAAGAAACCAATCGTTGTTGGAAAACAACTGAAAGTATCATCTTTCAATGGTAATCGTTACGTAAGTATATATTCATTCAGCCTTTCTTTACTCATAATTATACAAATTTTTCACTTCATTATTATTATAACAGGTCTTTCAATATCAACAAAGCCCAGTAGCTCTTTCATCATTGATACTCCTTTTGAACAAGCTAGTCAGTTAAAGTCCTGGTGCTTGCTCTTAAAATATTTCTTAGAAGTTCTTTGCTATAGTTTTACATCAATAAATGTTAGAGTTAAGTGATTACTTAACAGAACTTAAGTACTTTTATAAAAAAATCCTTGTTCAAACATTTCTTGTGTCCTTTACTTCATTGTTTCATTTACTGTTTTAATCAATCTAATACAATGGTCGATACAAATATTCAAAAGTTGAATGGCGTTGTAGCTAAAAAATGTTATTATGAATTGACTTTCTCGAGGGTGTTTGTTCCAAGAGAAGACAAAATCACTCAACTCAGAAATATAGAGGGCCTTTTGCTTGTGGTGAGTGCCCTCATTCTTATATTTAATCTTCCTATAATATATTTTCCTCCTACTCCTTTTCTAACATAATTTTAATTTTGTTACCATAACAAAACTACTTTTGGTTAAAAGCAAAGGCACATATCACACATCATGATCAATCCTTCTGGTACATGTCTTGCAATAACTGCAATAAATCTACATATGCGGAGTTCGACGAAATCCATTGTTGCTCACTCTGCAGTTATTCTCAGGCCCATGCTATTCCAATGTCATAATTCTGTACACATGGAATTTAATATAGTGCATGTTTTTTCCATCTCTTATATCATCTATCAATTCTATATGAATTCTGTTTTAATGATAGAGCAAGAGCTTCTATCCAATTGCAAGATTCATCAGGATGCATTTATGCTACAATGATAGGAGAACCTGCTGAAAAGTTCTTACAATGCTCCGCACTCGTGTTAATGAAATAAATAATTCAGGCACATGTCTTAACCATATTTTAAATTGTTATGTTATTACAATATCAAACATTCATTTACATTGCTAACATTCATTAACAATACTCTCCTGTCCTCTTCTTTCAGCAAACTACTCTTCTAGAATCAGTTCTCCCTTTAGCAAATGAAGAGTTATTTTTCTATGTGAAAGCTGTAAAGCATAAAAATGGAGAAGAATACAAGTACTATGTCGTCATCGTTATACACCCATCTTCAACAATAGCAAAAAGTCCACATGATAGTGTTGATGAAAGTACGTCTCTATCTCTGTTAGCTAAATCACTGCATTTCACACAAGATGATTGTACTAAATGAATGAATCAGTTGATGAAGTTACTGAATGATGAATTATGCATAATGTTAAAGCATTTGATAAATGATCCAACTTCAAAATGGTTTTTGTGAGAGCTGGATATAATTTTTGTTGCTTTTGTTCCTTTTGTCATTGGAATGTAGTAAGTTTAAAATATCATTCTATAGCCGGTGAATTAGTTATTCAACCAAACATTATTTGTGGTTTGGCTCCATAACTGTTGAAGATCCTATGTATTCAGTACATATATACTAAATTGTGTAATGCTTTATGTCCATTTGTCTCTTTTTTTACATTGTTGACTAGAATATAACATATTATTCATCAGAATTTTCACAGCAATACAACTCTTTGCCTTTTGAATCTATTTCCAATTAAAACCAATTTTTAGTATTGATTTTTATCAAATTTTCAACTTAAATTCACACTTTCAACTACCAACCCAATCCTTTACACTTTCAACTACCAAACTTGTAACCAATTCATTATCACATCTGCAAAAATTTGCTCACCACCATTCACACTGTAATCTAAGTTTTTTTCATTTCCAATTTATTTGCTAAGCTTTCAGCCACCACCAACGTCTCCACACACCTGCCGAAAAAGGTAACTTATCTCCACTAAAATTTACAGGCAACATGTGCAAACACCCGAACGTGTCTCCGCACGGAGACACAATACGTGTCTACGTGGACTTGCGCCAAGGAGACACATATTGTGTCTCCATGGTGGATGGAGACACAGGAGACACAGGCGCACTGGCACATGTGCTCCGTGTGCCAAGGAGACACGTTCCGTGTCTCCCGGCTTCCCCGCTTACGGAGATCTATGCAGCAAAACATAACTGTTTCAAACTGAAATTAAATTTTCTATTAAATTGTACTATTTTTATATTTTTTGCAGATGACTTTGCAATATATAGTATCTTCAAATCAGTGATTTTCAGCTACAATAAGTCAATTTTCAAATTATCGATATGTGATAGATTTTGTAGACCTTATCAATTCAGATCAACATACATCTTTATTATGTAGTAATTTTCACGAATTTATATATGTAGTGATTTATGGAGGAGAAGAACAACAACAATTTAGTAGTAAATTAGTTCACGAATTCATAATGAGATTTGTATATTGTGGCAAAAACTATGAAGTTTGTGTGAAATTAGATAATCATTTGGCCCGCTTTAGTCTACAAGAGTTTTGTCTTATCACTGGATTATCTTGCCATGAGGTATTCGTTAATCTTGACTTCAATAACAATCAACTTAGAAATCAATCTTTTAATGGTATGAAGATAATTAGTATGAATATGCTTTCTGAAGCATTTCATCTCTCTGAAGATTAAGATGATAAATTTTAAGCTAGGATTGGTGATGTTAGTAGAGTGTGTTTTGAAACCTACGGGAAGAACTATTGATTACCAAACACTAGGCATTGTTGAGTAGATTAACGACTTCCTTCAATACCCATGGGGGCGTAAAGCATATTTTATTTTGTTAAACTTACTGCGAGATTCCCATCTGGAAAAAGTACACATACTAGAAGAAAATGAACAAAATGAATGTAATAATGCATTGCATGGATATCCACTTGCATTCTATGTATCTTTTTCTATTTTTTTATTTTTCACAAATCTAAATATAGTTTTTATATATCTAATCTTTATATTCAATTATCTTTCAGTATTGGATATACGAAACTTTTCCACAGATTAGAAAAAAATTTGGATGTTGTAGATACAAAACATTGCAGAGTCTAAAAATGCATAGATAGAAGTCGAATAAATTTTGGATAGAGAAAACAGTTAGGCAATTTTTGGTTAACAAAGAGGTAATTAAATTATTTAATTATATTTGTTTATTACAAACATAATATTATATTTCTCTGTCTTTCTTCAACAAATCATTTAAGTATTTCAATTACAGATTCAAGTAACTCCAGTCTTAGAGCCTATTGAGGAAGAATTGCAAACGACATGGTATACAACTCTTTCACTGTCGCATGATAATCAACATAATATACTAGATGCCATTGTGAATGGAGATATCAACAATGTAGCACAACAAATCCTAGGTACCACTGAAAACATGCTTGATACATATACTTCGGTTAGAGCTGGAGCTGGCCCAAGTTCTAGTTCCAATTACGTGATTAGAGAAGAAATGGAGGAGATGCTGAATGTATATAGGAAGCATGTAGTATCTGGTGCGATAATCCGAGCACGGTGGCTCTTAGTGCTAATCCAGTTTTACATTCTTGTACGAAACTTTTGGAGTTTGACTCTGTCGGGGAACGAGTTCTTAATAACACTAGATGTCCAGCATGTTCTTGAATCACAATGATGATAACTTTCTTTATTATACTATATATATACCTTGTACTGTACAAATTCAGATATGGGTGAATAAAATATTTCTTTCTGCCTTCTTTTCTATTTCCATTATAAGTTTTCTCATAGACTATTTTGAGATTGTGCATGGTTTCAAGATATAATTAATTGCATCATAATTTGTGCACATGTTTGAATTATTTTCAATTTTATTTTACATATTAAACAGTAATTAAATATATATATAAATTTGTGCATGTTTGTGCCCCATTCTTTATTTAGAATACATTTTAGAATAGTAGATTGATCGAGAATGTGCGATTGAAAAGGAAAAAAAGTTTTTGGATTATGTGTAATATTATTCTATTGAAAAATGTTCAATATATAAAGAAGAAGGAGAAAAATGTATATTTATTTTGAAAAAAATGAGGATGAAACAAGGTCAAAAAATTTATGTAGTATCCATGGAAATGAAATTATTTTAATTAGTGGATATGGGCTGACTATCCAATCTAAAAGTCTTCGAAAGCCCAATCACAATTCCGAATTCCTAGGGCTTCTGAAATCTCAACGCCGCTTTACGAGCACCAATTATTGCCTGCAGAAGTTGGCATGCAGTGAGGTATTAGCTCTCCGATCATGACTTGTTAATTTACATTTTTGCGTAAGATTTGTTTCTATGATGATGAATTTGTTATTTGACCTTTTATCTCCTGAGAATTTTTCAGTGCTTAATAATTTTGAAGACCTGAAGTGAAGAGACAAAATTAATTTTATTTTTTTCTAATCCATTGA
Organism: Fraxinus cuspidata; assembly: GCA_903798385.1. Lineage (NCBI taxonomy): Eukaryota > Viridiplantae > Streptophyta > Magnoliopsida > Lamiales > Oleaceae > Fraxinus > Fraxinus cuspidata. Next base: position 31,847 of record CAIGRP010042590.1, read on the forward strand.
CACTTAAAAGAGTCCAGCTCTTGCATATGTATTGGGTTGGCGGATCTGGATTCTGTTTTCCTTCTGTTTTTGGCTAATATTTATTTGCCCAAACTGTAAATTCCGGCGGAGCCAGCTCGGCGGCCGCCTTGGCTCGCCGGGTGCTGGATCCGCCGCCAACTAATAGGAAGACTGTTTTAGTCTTGGTGGTTATAACTTATAATGACTTTTCTTGGCAAAGTTTGTTATGAAATGTGACTATTCCACCAATAAAATTTTCCCTCTCTAAACGTTATTATAAGATAATTTTTTATTTATTTTTAACCTAAAAACAGTGTCTCCATGGCTATTTTTGCATTTTGCCACCACCTAAAAATAGAAGTTTTGTAATACATGCCAGTGAATCATATGCACACAGAGGGATGTAAGAAATCATGCCCACAGGTAAATTAATAGAAAGAAAGATAATGGTGAACACCAATCCACACAGCAGGTCCCTAAACCCTCTGGTCTTCACCATCCACTTGCCACCTGTCCATTATTATATGTAATGTCCATTCAAATACACACACACTACTTGGGTTGTGCTTTTAGATTGGTGATATCTTTGGATGTTATTGGGACTTTGTTCCCCTTGTTGACATAGATACTTGAATAAGCAAAAATGAACATAATTAAATGATTAAAGCACGTTTGGAAAATAAGCCCATAGCTTATACCCACACAAATGTGTGGTTTAAAATGTATGGGGAGGGATTCCCACACAAAATAAGAAATAAGTAAGTCAAGCTTACTCGTGTGGCTTATTCAACCCACAAAATTATGTCGACCCATTGCTTTTAAGCTATGGGCTTATTTGCCAAACATGCTCTACTAATAGTTAATCTTATCTAGAATATAGTTATATGTTGTTGGTTTCAGGTGGGTGTTGTTCCTGCTACTGCTTAGCTACTTGGGGCTTAGCCATGTCGATTTGATGTTCCTCTTTTCTTTTCTTCTTAGGCCAATTTTGTTGCTCTTGGTCTATTGAATAAATAATTGAACCCTCAATGGCCACTTATGCAAGGGGTTTTTGGAAATTCACTTTTCTTTTGACATCACTAGAATTGTAATGGTATCCAAGCATTCATTAATGTGTGGGGTGGGGGCAATTTGTTATACAATGGTTACATCAAGTGGAGTGCACTGTAGTTGTGAGGATCATAGGAAGTCTTATTATAAAGTGTAAACATTTTTATAGTGAGCTTTGAGCCAAGATGAAGATGACTATTATAACATGGCACTAAATTCTCAATTTTTATCTTACCGAAAAAGAAAAACTCAAGGTTCTCCTCTTTCTTTTTTGCATGCCACGGGATGGGGATATTACGCTATAACACACCAATGTCCATTTGACTCTGAATTTCATTGATATGGGATGCTAACAATCTGTTGCATTCATCCTTCTTTTATGTTTCAGGGGGTGGGGATAGGGTTTCTGGGGCCTAATTCTCCTTTTCCTTGCGTATCATAGTTTAGTAAAGTTCAATCTAATAATCTGTTGCATTCATCCTTCATTTTTCTTTTGGAGGGGATGGGATAGGGTTTCTGGGGAATAATTCTCCTTCACTTTGCATGTTGTTATCTGTGAATGCTAAACTACTTCAGATATGTTATATAGCTATCTTAGTGTTAGATTGCTTTTATCATTCATTCAATGTTTTTTTCTTCTTTATATAAGCAGAGTCATCTACTAAAATGTTTGGAGGTAGAGCGATCCACCGGTTGGTGAGAGATAGGCTTCATTCACAAACCACTGTAAACTTTCTGATTTTGATTTACGTTTTTAATTAATTTCAATTATATTTGATTCAAGTAATATTTCATTTCTGCTATATTTCATTCAAGTAATATTAATCAGGTTCGTGCTTTGGAGATGACTTGAGGGCTCTATGTCCAAATAGAGATTGAGACTAATATAAATGATTGTGCAAGATCTCAAATTTAATAGCCTGATATATCTAGTCATCAAGAGAGATTGAGATGTCTATTATTTTGTACATGCAAGGGTCAGGCATCTGTTCCTCTCCCAGCTGTTAGCATACCAAATCATACAGTCTTACTACTTTACTAAATGACTGAACCTGTGATAAAGAGGATTTGCTTTATTCGTGATTAAAAAATAAATTAACATAATTGATTTTGGGACCAAACTTATGGGTCTTTAAAGGCTCTTGTTAACGTATTTAGTTTTTGTGCTAGGTGGTTGAGACTTGAATCTAATGCTTACCATGTTATCTGTTCCATTATAATAAAATCTGGAGTCTAATTATCGCAATGAAAGAATGATAAATGAACTCCTTATATCTGTGGAAATTTGTGTATTGAAGCTTATTATGTCTATTTGTTTCAGAGAAGTAAATGTTTATATGAATATTTGGATAGTAATGAATTTACTTAACAGGTCATAAGCTTATTACAACGTGTGTCAAGTGGTTCACAGATGCATTTTTTTAGAGTTTTTATAACAAAAGCAATTGATCTCGCATTATCTTGAAACTTTTAAACTAGAAAAGAAATCAACTTAGCGCACAATAAACAGTTTTTGGCCCTCGTGTTCCCTTATTGACATGATCTCCTGAATGGAATTTCTTAACTATGCTTTTGATGTTGCTTTGTTTTAGTCCAGTTTCCTAGAATATTGCCTTCCAGTAGCAGTGAAGTAATGCAGCCTGAACATATACCTCCATGTGAACTACCTTGAACCAAGAATCAAAAGAATAGTAATAGTTGGGCATGTTGATTCTGTTATAAAAGTTCCACACAGGACTATTGCTGACTAAGTTTGGTGGGAAAAATTAGCATCATAGCTTTCTGTGGACTTTCTGTTAATTTAATTGAGTGTTTGCCGGTTCAATTATAAATTGGTGGCTGAAATTGGCTTCTGGTTCATTTTTCTTCACCCAATTTTCAGGCCTCTCCGGTTTTGTCTTTTCTTGTTTCCAAGAAAGAGCAGGAAAGCATTGGAGTAGGCATGAAGTCCTTGAGGGCGCTGGCACTCTTTGGAGCAGGTGTATCAGGCCTTTTAAGTTTTGCAACAATAGCATCCTCTGATGAGGCTGAACATGGTTTGGAAGCCCCAAGCTATCCTTGGCCTCACAAAGGCATTCTCAGTTCATATGACCATGCTTCGTGAGTTTATGCTAGCCTATTTACTATTTTCCGAACAAGTTCTTTGTTTTCAGACTAATTCAGCTTTTGACATCCAAGTCCAATCTGTGCTATTTTTTTTTAAATTTTAATAAGTTGCAACTTGATACCATGGGTCAATTCCACCTATTTGTTCTCTTTGTTTCATATTATGATTTCATTATTCTTTTCTTTAAATGACAAAATAATAGGAATTCAAATATCTTCATTTCCATGTCCTTTGAACCGTTCATTTCGTGTTCTTTAGGTCATTTGTTATTCTGTTATTCCATACCTTAGTTTAATTTGACGTTAGCAATATACCATGTCGATTTATGCATCATAATACATTAAAATAAATTCTGTATTTCAGGCTTTCTAATTTTGAAGCAAATTGGCTTATTCTCTTTCTTGAAATTTCTCACAATGGATAAAAATGTAACTTTGGAGCAGCAACAAGTAAGGATACAATCTCAATTGACAAAAAATTACTATTTTGGTTTCACTCTCTCTCTCTCCACATGCCAAACAATTCTAAATTTATTTTCCTGAATCTTCAATTTACCCAACTTAAGATGATTCTTGTAGACGCAGGAAATAAGCTATCAATTTATTAACCCAAGTACACGTGAATACTTTAATCCATCTCAAATGAAGTGTTTAGTAGAACTATTGTGAAATGAGCGAAAGAAAAAATTGAAATGTTGGTTGGCAATATCCTTTTTACGCATAGATAATATTTTCCCAAACATAAAAGGCATTCCTTTTGTTTGGATGAGATAAATTTGTTGAGGTTTAAGTTTCATTAGAATAATGTTTACCGAAACATGATTAATCGGAAAGCGTACACATGTATGTGTGTGCTTTATAGAGGAAGATTTCCTTTATTTGTTATATAATCGTTGTAGGTAAGCTTTCTCTGGCAAGTACTATACAATATAATATTCTCCCGCCCTCCCTGATTAATTTCATGTTCTCTCCATGTGCATTATTCTCCTGGTTTGTTCAACCGAATCGGTGACTGTAGAACATTTTACCCTATTGTTTCATTGATATACTGTGGTCAAATCCAAACAGGATTCGTCGTGGTCACCAGGTTTATCAAGAAGTCTGTGCATCCTGCCATTCGATGTCCCTGATTTCATATCGGGACTTGGTAGGTGTGGCATATACAGAGGAAGAAACGAAGGCTATGGCAGCTGAGATCGAGGTAGTCGATGGGCCTAATGATGAAGGGGAGATGTTTACCCGTCCTGGCAAATTGAGCGATCGTTTTCCCCAGCCATATGCAAATGAACAGGCAGCTAGGTTTGCGAATGGAGGGGCCTACCCTCCTGATTTGAGTCTTATAACCAAAGTATTTCCTGCCTTCTGATTTGTGGTCATTTATTAGGAAATATTTTTTTTCCGTCTTAACACATTTCTTCTTTCTGCTGTAGGCTCGTCATAATGGTCAAAATTATGTTTTTGCCCTTCTGACTGGTTATCGTGATCCTCCTGCTGGTATTTCGGTAAGTTCTTCTATATTGCGTGAAGTCCTTGTAAGTGTGATATATTGTTTGTTGGTGTGTAGCATATAATATTGTTTTCTTTCCTATCTAATTATACAAGCTGTATTTGTTTTGTAGATTCGAGAAGGATTGCATTACAATGCCTACTTTCCTGGGGGAGCTATTGCCATGCCTAAAATGCTGAATGATGGAGCTGTTGAGTACGAAGATGGTACTCCTGCAACAGAAGCTCAGGTAGTGCACTCTTAATTGTGACCCAAATTCAAGATTTTACATCTCTGCTGGAGCCTTTATGTAGATGCACTTCAGGGCAGTAGTTGTTTTGATTATTAAAACCTAAGCTGTAATAATTAAAGATCAAAATTGAAAATTAGCAAAGTAACATACGTTTATGGTGGTTCACCGTCAGCGTGAACCACAATCACCCGCAATACAGGTTTTCACTATAATGGATAAGAAATTACTAGTTTTCCTCTCACCTCTCTTGCACAAATATGACCCCTTAAGAAATCCTTTATTCTAGAATATTAGTCTGGCCTAACACCACGTATGAATGCACAATTTGCACCTACAATAGAGAAAAGTAACCTCAGGGGCTCCAATCCTGAAACCCCAAGCAGAGTGTACTACCACAGCCCTGCAATTCCCATTGACCTTACCGCGAAGGTCAATTTACTGTCAAGTGTCGAGGGATAACGCTATTATTTTGGGTATTACCGATCTTTATTCATTTTGCATGTTGTCCTTCTAGATGGGGAAAGACGTCGTGACATTTTTATCATGGGCTGCAGAGCCAGAAATGGAAGAACGCAAACTGGTAAGCCATTATTATATAAATCAAACATGAATGCAACTCAGGTTTGACGTATCTCTCTGCTTTTACAGATGGGTTTCAAGTGGATATTTGTACTATCATTGGCACTTCTTCAAGCTGCTTATTACCGGCGCTTGAGGTGGTCTGTTCTCAAGTCCCGGAAGCTGGTTGTTGATGTCGTCAACTAAATTCCACAGCTTCCTTGTAAGTTTATCAACCGGGAGGACTTGCAATCAGCAAATAATCATATTACTGTTACGTTTGATTTTTCCTCTTCCACGTTAAACTGGTTTGAGCATTTGTTGGTAATGCAGAACATTTTTGTTCCTAGTGAGGAAGAAATAAGAAATTCATACTCATAAATGACTCTTTTCGGTGTTAATTTTAGCTGATGAGAATTCTCTGTAAGTGAAGTTGTATTGCGTTATGTTGTACAATGCGACTACTCTTTATTCTTTAAAATAATGGTTCTGCATGGAACTTACACAGAAAACCAATATCATTAGCATCCAGCAGCCAAATTTATGGTATATTTAGATATTGAATTGCTATAGAATCCTATCAGTGTTATGCTTGATAGGGGAGGATTGCAAGGCTACCAGACAACATTATTTAAAGGAAAAGGAAGTTAAAATTTTGTTCGTTATATTATTCAAATGTGCATAAGGTATTATTTTTTAATGGGAGTAGAACTATGCCCTTATTTGACAATTATTATATTAAAACACTTTAATTTTCGTACTCTTTTTCAGTTCAATGAAATACATTGTATTTTAATTAAAAAAAAATTCTTGTTTTTTGGTCACATATTTTTTAAAAAATCACTATTCAAAATTCAAAATTTTTAAAAATAATGGCCATCAAACAAGGGATAAATTGATTTCTAATGCTTATCAAAATTTGTATCCTGCATCCACGGTTACAACTTTTACTACCTTAGATTTGCTTTCACCTCTAGTCCCTTCATCTTCCCCTATGTGATTCTTCAATGTGTTCATTGTTATGATTCCCCTTTAATTTTGACTAACATTATATCTTCGCATGTCGAAGGTCTTCTCTACACATGAAACAATAAAGATGAATAAAAATTCTACGAAGATATGAAGTGATTTGAGATTACTAACTTTTGGGTTGAATTATTTTTTCGGTATGGAGATAAAACTAGCATCTTGATTTTTTATAACAATCATGATACATGTACATCATTTTTTTATGTTGCATAAGTGGAATTGGTTTCTTGAAAACAAGAAGAAAAATTAAGAACTTGAAGAGTTTGCAAGAATAATTTGATTGTATTGAAAAATAGTGATTGAAAAAGTTTACAAATCTAAGTTTATATAGAAAAATTAGTTCCCTAATCCTAATGACTAAAGAAATAGAAATCCTTAAAGGAGTATAGATATATACTAAAGGGAACAAAATTCTAATCTAAAAGAAAGAAGAAATCATATTCTAATAAAAAAGAAAAAGAAATCATTTTTTAAATAATAAATAAGAAGAAAAAGAGATAAGTTCCTATTACAAGAAGAAGTTATAACATAAATCTGAATGTCCTAGATCATTCTCTCCAACTTGAAGAAAACTCGACCTCAAATTTGTTGTGGAAAGAGAATATTTATCTAGCAGATACTATTCAGAGATGCCTGCACCAATGAATGTAAATGTTCATATCTTTACGAAGATCAATCTTATTATAAGCTTCGTCTCCAATTTTCTTCAATACGAGAAACTGAGTTATTTTCCTATCTTTTAATTTACTATAAGTTCCTATTGAAACTATTTTTTCGAAGATGCACCATAACTAAATCACATTCATTGAACAACTTTAGCTTGTGATGTTAATCAACTGCAACTTTGTACTTGGAATTGGCTGCCTCTAAGTTCCTCAATCTCCTCATGAATTTGTTGCACATTGTCAGCAAACTCTTCAGTTGTAATTCTAAATTTAGAGGATGAATTGAATTAAATATATAGGGTGTCGAGGCGCCCGCATATACTCGTTTAGTTGAACAGTTAAGACATATTATTGAAAGCAAATTCAATTTGTCGTAAAGTTGCATCTCCACTGTTTATGCTTATCACCACAAACACATTGAATCATGTTACCAAGTGTGTCATTAGCTACTTCGATTTGGCCATCGGCTTGTGAATGACTAGTATTGCTATATCTTAAGGAAGTATCAAATTTCTTCCAAAGTGTCATCCAAAAATGACAATCGTATAGAAAGTAATAGAATTAAGAGTACAATGAAGATAAACAACCTTTTTGAAAAGTAAATAATCTACATGAGAGACATTAACTTCTTCTTGTAGGGAATAAAGTGATCTATCTTTGACAACCGATCAACTATTACAAAAATCGAATTGTATCCACGTTGAGTTCGGGGGAGTCCAAGAACAAAGTCCATGGTCAAATCTGTCAAATAGTCTCTAAAATAGGTAAAGGAGTGTAAAGGCCTATATTTTGGCCTCTAGCCCATTGACGTGTAGGGCAACTTTCAACGTCCCGCTTGAGTTGAGGCCAAAAGAATCGCGCCTCTACTAAGCTAATTGTTTTATCTTGACCAATTAGGAACTTAGTCCTCCAGCATGTAGTTCTTGAATTAAATATTCTCGTAGCGAAGATAGGAGAATACAAAGTTGATAGCCTTTGAACAAAAGTCCGTACTGATCATGAAGAGAGTCGATAGTCTTGTAAGAAGAAGCATTCATCATGAACAGACATTCTCCATAACTATAAGGAGTGAATGAAGAAAATCCACCTCTTGTACAACAAATATTATTGGTAGCTCTGGAATTTACCCATAAATTTGTAATGTTGCTTATTAGATTAAATTTTTTTCACCATTGTAGAGAAGCTCCTAGCCTCTACTACAAGTGTCTGATTTTCACAGCTTAATTTACCTTTCTTATTTATGCAATCTTTTGCAAAATGACTTTGTTTACTACAAACAAAACAATTATCAATAGTTTTATTTTAAAAATGAGGTTTAGACCGATTGTTCTTCCCTAAGAAGTCATTTTCCTTGTTTTTGTCCTTAAAGTTCTTACCCTTGATAAAATTCCCAACACAATCTTACCATCAGAATTTCCTTTAATAAGATTAGCTTGCACCCACATTTGGTCTCTCGTTACGTTCTAACATCTTATTATCTTTCTCAATTTTAATTTTGATGATCACATCCTCTAAAAACATTTCTTTTCTCTTATACTTCAAACTTTTTTTATACTATTTTTGTTTTTCAATAATAGTACACACTTGAAAATCCTCACACATATTATACCCTTTAGCAGTAATTTCATGAATTACAATTTGTAGTTCCTAACTTGACTAACACGGTCCTAATCATCCATTTTAAAATCAAGAAATTTTCCCGTTTCAGCTTCTTCATTAGCATACTTCTTTCCTAACGAATTTCATAATTCCTTAGTAGATTTACAAACAAAAATTCATAATATAATTTTGGCACATAAAATCCTTATGCTCTCAACTAGATAAATCTTCTATTTCCTTATCAGTACGTTTATCATGAAATTATTGTAACAGAATTTTCCGATTCAATGACATCAACCACTCTTATTTTTGAAATAAAATCGTAACTTCATTTACTATCTATTAAATTTTTTTTATCAAACAACTCACATTTTTCATAATAATTAGGAATACGAGTATCCACAGCATATATGGAAACTACTTATAAAAAAATTTCATTTTAGATTGTTGGAGAAAAATTAGTTGCAGGAACGATTGTAAAACAATAGAATGCAGGAAAAGAAAGCTTATCAATCTAGACTTGTGACAACACGATGTCTTTAAGTGAAATTGTTCACCGTTAACTGTTGCAACGTCTTTGGACAATGCTCTTATGATAGAACGATCAAATCACATGTGCGGCACTCACAAATAATTTTCAAAACCCTCAAGTTTTAATCTAGAACAAAATATGTGAAATATATATATATATTTTTGATAAAGTGTGTAAGATCAAAATGATTTTCAATATATTTTTCAAGAAAATAGAGGGTATATTTAGCCACAAGTTATAACTTCCAGTTCACAATTTATTTAAAATAAAATTGCTATTTTTAGGAGATTTTTATGATTTAAATAAATCATCTAGTAACTATCCCCACTGACTTCTTATTTATTTACTGTTTATTTATTTTGGCCAAAAAAAAAAAAAACAAAAATCAATTTAGCCAAAGGCCCCAAAGCCCAATCATATTTTTTTTTAATGTTCGCGTGAATGTGGTACAAACCGTCGACATATTTCACAGTTTTACCATTCAGACATATTATCTAATTTAATTATTTTTTTCAAATAATATATTTGATATATATATAAATCAGGAAAATAGTACAATTACACTGGGACATCATTTTTACCATACTTTTTTCTTTCATCACCGTAATACTTCGGGACAACATTTGTATGGGTCATCTCAACGAATTTTTTCTTGGTCCAAATTTTTGGACCAACGCAACCTTCTAACCTAAGAGAAAATTACACCGTATTTCTTATTAAAACTATCTCACTTTTACAATTCAATTATTTTTATTCCATTAATACTAGAATAAAGTAGTAAGAATGATAATAAATCACCTCACTCCAACTCTAAAAATGTTAAGAATTATGCTAGTTGTACAATTAGTTTGACACCCTTTGAGGTGTCAAAATCGAGGCCATTGATGTGAATAAATATTATTAAAATTAATGGTAAAATTATATGTCATGTCGAAAAGTGTAAACAAAATTGTCAATCATAATTTAAGTGTAACAAAACTGAAATGTTAAAGCATAATCTCTCTCTCCTACCTAATCAATTAAATTACTACATTCACGCATAAATCACTCCAAAGAATTGACTAATGACCATCACCCAAAATCTATATCTATGCTGGATTTGAATTTTTCAAAATTATTTTCCACATTAAAATCCCTAAATGTACACTATAGTTCGTCAATCTATGCAAAATCAAAAGAATATCAATTTTCCCATAAATGAACGAGTTTGCAGTTTCAAATTTTAAATCCTAACCCCAAATTTGTTGTTCAAACTCAAACATTTGACATCTCAAACACCGTTATATTTTATTTTATTGATTATATGTAATTTTTTCCTTTTAAGATAGCTTGTAAGTAGAAGTTGTTCAAAGGGTTTATAACTTTACATATTAAACTTTTACATGGCAATGTGTGGCTCAACTGAATTCAACTTTCCTTTTCAAGGTGGCATCAATGACAACTCATTTTCTCAAATAAGTCAATTCATAGTTTAGTAATTTTGGGGCAGGATTGCTTGCCGCCAATTCAGCCCTACATGACCCCATTATTTTCAAACTCCTTTTTTTTTTTTTTTTTCTTTTTTTTTGTACTCACTTTTAACTACAAATTAATACAATAAAATATTTTATGCATAAATCCAAAAAATTTCCATGTTTTTTAACTACACATTCTACTAAACATCACTATTCAAAACTCCGTAATTTCCAAATAATAATTGTCAAACAGGGGCTTAATTTTTACCTTGTGAAAAAGAAAAAAAATTATGTGAAATTACTTGTTTTACATATTATCCAACGGTAAAAAGAGTTACTCCAATTCTAACTCCGCCAGGAAAGTATTCCTTCCAAAATTGTCTTTCGAAAGTGAGAGTCATGCTCATGAGGTTGTTCAATACAAACGCATTAGATAAATTTAATTTTCGATGTTAATTTGATAAGTTTACTTTCCAAAATGTCATTGTATCATACCATACGATGTTCATTCGACACATTACATTTTCGACCGATGTGTTACTTGTTAGTGCACTCCAATTCCTTTCACACACAACATTTCAAGTGGACGCGATGTAATGCACTCCATTAGTGTAGCCTACTACAGTGTTACGACTTTTGTTACCATCCTATGTGATGTTCATTAGACACCTTGCACTCCAATTCTATGTATCATGCATCAGATTTTCATATTTAGCATCGTGGAATGTTGAATCTTATGTTTCTCTACCTTTAATTATAGAATGATCAAGTCACGCTGCATATCTATTATATAATATATACCAATACACATACTAATACAAATAGATTAACCTATTACTAAATGTCCGTTGTATCATACCAAGTGATATTCTTAACACGCGTAAATTTAAGCGGACACGATGTACTGCAATCTAGTAGACCTTATT
>CAIGRP010042596.1:0-33678 GCA_903798385.1 Fraxinus cuspidata
TCCTTATAAACCCATGATCCTCCCACTTCTAACCAATGTGGGATTTTGGTCGTATACCCAACACTTCTAAACAAAAGCCCTATCATGTTTATGATCTTACCACTCAACAATTTTTTTCTAGTCGTGATATAATATTTCATAAGTATTTCCTTTTTTAATCCCAATCTTGAACACAAACTGAATATCTTCCATTATCTTCCATACCTCCTTATACTTCTGATACAAATTCTCCCTTACCTTTACCTTCACCAACTTCTGTTCCTTCATCTTCTAAGCTTTAATCTCCTCCATCGCCTGATTTGCAATCTAATTTCTCACCACCACTTTCACTATGTCTTCTTGTCTCTTAATCTTCCTCAAATTCCTCTCTTACTGTCCCTGTTCTTCGTCCTAGTGATCACTTAAGTCAACCATCTGTACTTCTCCGTGACTTTCATTGTGGTCAAGCTTGTACACCATCTTCTACGAACAACTCAAAGCATGTCACCTTCTTCACGGCTAGGTACTCATTATCCCTTGACAAACTTTATTTCCTATGACTCATTATTTTCTTCCCATAGAATTTTTGTTAATACCATTTCTAGTACTCTTAAACCTGTTACATATGAGTAGGCAGTCCAAGACCCAAAATGGTGTGAGGCCACGAACCATAAGCTCACATCTCTATACAACCAACATACTTGGTCTTTGGTTTCCCTTCCACCTGAACAACAGTCAATAGGCAGCAAATGGGTCTTTCGCATCAAGTATAATTCAAATGGCACAGTGGAATGGTACAAGCCTGTTTGGTAGCCAAGGGTTTTAATAAAAAATAGGGTTTGGATTATATGAGACTTTTGCCCCTGTAGCTAAGTTAACTTTTGTATGATGTCTTCTTGCTTTAGTTGATGTTCGTAATTGGCCTTTATTTCAGATGAATGTCCATAGTGTTTTTCTTCATGCTGACTTGGATGAAGAGGTATATATGACCCCACCACCAGGCCTCTGTTGACAGGGGAAGAAGATGGTATGTTGACTGCACAAGTCTCTCTACGGACTTAAACAAGCTCCTAGAAATTGGTTTTCAAAGTTTTCAGAAGCAATTAGGAAGTCTGGTTTTGCTCAATCTCATTCAGATCACTCCTTGTTTGTTCGAGAAAAAAATCTTCTCTAACTGTGGTTCTCATATACGTGGATGATATGATCATCACGAGAAATGATGAAAAGGCTATTCAAGATCTAAAATCTTTCCTCCATTAACAATTCCATATTAAAGATCTTGGCTATATGAAGTATTTTCTTGGTTTGGAAGTGGAAGATCCAAAGCAGTATTTTTATATCACAACAAAAATATACTTAAAAGATTCTAGATGATGTTCATTTTCTTGGAGTGCAACCTGTTGATTTTCCTATGGAACAAAACCCGAAGCTTACAAACAATCAAGGTGAACTCTTACTTAATCTGTCTCGTTACAATAGATTGACATGTCGGTTAATCTACCTTACAATTACTAGACCGGATATTACATGCTCTGAATATTCTCAGTTAATTTATGCATGCTCCAAGAAAGCCTCATTGGGATGCTGCTCCAGCTCTTCCCGTTGTAAGGTATCTAAAAAGAAGTCTAGGTCTCGAGTTGTTGTTCTCTTCCAATAGTTCCCTAACATTGAAGGCTTATTGTGATGCTAATTGGGCTAACTGCCCCATGACGAGGAGATCAACTACAGGGTATGGCATGTTATTCGGAAACTCCTTAATTTCTTGGAAGACAAAGAAGCAAAAGACAGTGTCTAGATCATCCTCAAAAGTAGAATATAGGTCAATGGCTGTTGCAACTTGTGAACTTACTTGGCTAAGATTTTTGTTCAATGACTTGCAAGTTTCGTTGGGACCTGCCAAATTATTTTGCGACAATCAAGCAGTCCTTCATATTGCAGCAAATCCATTGTATCATAAACATACTATAACCATATTGAACTTGATTGTCTTGTTGTGAGAGAAACGATCCAAGCAGGGTAGATTATTACGAAGTTTATTCCATCGTCTCTCCAGTTGGATGATGTTTTCACCGAAGCTTTAGGGGAAATATCTTCAAGAACTTAATACTCAATTTGCACATTCTTGACATTCATGCTCCAACTTGAGGGGGACTGTTAAAAATTGGTTTAATTTAAATAATATATTTGAAGATTTTCAATTATTTTCATACATTCTATATTTGCTGTAATTCCATAGATTTAGGAATAAGTTTGTTTGTTTTCTAATTGTACTCCTTCAATTTAGGAAGTCTTGCAAGTATATAAACTCGTGTAACTTTTTTATTTTTCTTTTTTGTAATACACAGAAATATAGAAAAGTTTATTCCTATTTTTCATGCCCTATATGAAAGATTCGATAATTAGGTACGACCATAAATTACAATTTTGCTCTTCTAATTATTGTCACTAACTTAAGTACTGTTTCCTTCAATGTTCCCGTGAACAAATCACAAATGTCGAAATTTAATCATCGCTATACACTAAACTTAGATTTTAACCCTTGAATAAAAAATATTTAAATTATCACTATACTTAATTTTCATGGCGACAGTTCCCGACATAAATTCAGATTTTCTACTTCACTCATTTTCAAGCTCTCAACTTACCGAAATATTTAACCAATTAAATTTATCTCATCCATTGGTGAATAAACAAACTATTGAAGACACGAAAGATATAAATAAACCCAGTCAAGAATTTAATTAAATACACGTTGATTAAATGTAATTTAATTCTCCGCACTGTCATATATATGATTAAACTCAACACGTAATCCGTTTAATGCACTCCAAGTGTATTAATGTCACATTTAACAATTTCTGTGATAAGAACAAATCACAAATCCGAATAATGAATCGGCCAATACTATAACCTTTCAGTACAAGGCGCCAACCATTATACATTGGATGTGAACAAATTATTTATGATCAAAATATAAGTTGTGTCACACTATACTTCTTAACGTAAGTATCCAACTTACATTATCACAAGTGATCAAAGGCATTTTAATTCGCATGTTCAACAATAAAATAAACATAATTTTATTTAATATCAGAATAATGTTATTTTTAAATCAGTAGAATGTACTATGGGCGTATAACCCAACAAATAGCCCATATAAATTTCCCCATCTCACCTTTATAAACCTAGTCCGATTGAATTGGACCCGGCCCAAAAAAAATCCCAATCAAATTTGGTTTCACTACATTAGCCCTAAACCTTGAAGCTTCTACTGCATTCAAGCTCTATCTTTGTGTTTCCATCTTCATCTATTGACTAAAATTTTGTTTACCGTCGTGTTTGACGTCCATTGCTTCATCTTCTCTGGTGTGAAGATTAAAGTCAGATTTTTAATAAATTTTGATAAAAGTAAATAAAATTTATAGTTTAAAAATTGTAGATTTCATAAAATATGTGATTAAAATTAAATTGTTGATTATAACTTAGAGTAAAAGTCTAGATTATGATTCATTTGAAGTCTTCTATTTTATTTGTTTTCTTCTTGATATTTTATGCTGGTGTTTAGATTTTTTTTTTTCAAAACTTTTTTGGGTGTGGTCTGCCACGTGTAGGAAGAAAATTAGAATGAATGTTATCTTTTGCTGGTTTACATATATGCACATTTACATATCTTTTTCTCTAATGCCTCTTTTTGTTGTTCGGTGTCGGATAGTATCTTATAATGGATAAAAAATGGCTGCACTTATCAAGGTCATCGTCTAAAATTGGATATCATGAATCTAGATACAAGTTAAAACAATTTATTGTATGATGATGATAAAATTTTACTTGTAGTGTGATATGAAAGAAAAGTATGAATTAAAAAAGTAGATTCATTGCCTAAAAAACTTGAAAACTAAAGTACAATCGGATAAGTCAATGTTTGGAAGTATTAATAAATGGTTTGAATTATAATTAGATAGAAATGATAAATGGATAATACTTTTGGATTCATTCAAATGCGTGGATAAGAAACATTTTATAAACATGAGCCAAATATAGAAGTTTCAAGCATAGTTTAAAAACCGGAAAAAGTTCAGATTATTTGGTCTCTAAAGGCTTATATGGACAAACCCTTGCATTCTACAAAGAATGGATGGATGGATGGAGATTACATGGACAGTGGGGTAAGTAAGGGAGGAAAATCAAATCAAAGTCCAAGGTTCTCATGTGTAGGATTTAGTTTTTATGTGTTTCAATGTTAAAATTAAGATAATAAAATTGCAACAATATTCGCGTTTGAGCTTGTAATTCACTTGGATGTGAAATTAGATTTTCATATAACTCTATAAATTGATGTTACTTGAATTATGCTAGTATGGCATGTTAACATAAGTTTTGGCATGAAAATGTGATTAGATGTGTGGATTTGAATATGTAAACACGTGAAGTAGGTTGTGCTAATTATGTCCAAAATCTCTGATACCAATTGTTGGGAATTCAAGGATCACGTATTACTCGATACCACTTGATATGAAATTAACCACCGGATTGAGATGTTAAAGTTATATGGCAAAATAATGAAGTATTTGATCGCAGAAGAATTAGGCAACAAATAATGAAAATGGTGAAATATTATAATGATCCTAAAAGCTAGTAATCACTTTTCTCACACACTATAAAATTGTATGGAATAGCCTAATATTTATAGGGAACATATAGGAGGACGTCAAAATTGTTCTAGTAGAGTTGTTGATGAAGTAGAGTCCAAAATGGAAAGGAGAGAAAAATGCAAGAAATCTGGAACAGATAGGTGGCGCCACATTGCAGTCTGGGTGCGAAGCATTCTACCTTTCCTCTTTTTTTTTTTTTTTTATAAGTTACTTTCCTCATCTCAAAGTCATTTCCCAAGACAAACTCTCAATAGGGCTTCCAAATAAAATTTCAACTTGAATAAGACTCTAAAAACATTCCAAACTAAAATTCTCTTAATGTGCACTTCAATTAGAATTCTTCAATTACTTCAACAAGGAATTTGGGTCACACCCAAATTCTAACAATCTCTACCTTGATACGAATTCTATTACAACAAATAAAGCTCCAAAATTTTCTCCATGTGGAGAAGAAAATCCGTCTGCAAGAAATGAACTAACTCTTCAACAATAATCAAAACTGATTTCTCTAGCCAAACTCAAAATATTCCATCTCTTCCAATGAATCCAAGCACTACTACGTAGAATTACCTTCCCACAAAATTATAATGATTTTAAAATTCATCAAATTGGGCTGTAACACACCCAAAGCAGAATCAAACCCAAATACTTTTAAAGAAGACCCATTTGCTAGATTATACACCTTCTACTTCACTAAAAGTATTCTCAACAAAATCATCATCCACATATCCTTTTTCCACTGGGTCTGTCCCTAGCAATAGAATATAATGGCACCACAAGTGATGGTGGCAAAGTGACATTATCCATATATCCTAAACTCCATGGGATATTCTTCAAATCCGATCATTTATGAGCTCCTAAAGGTATTGTACCAAGCTGAATGTCTACCCCAGTACTGAACTTATGCTAATTGACTCTTCTAGATTATACACGACCCTGCAAGATATATAACTAAGACCTTTTCTACCATTTCAGCACAACATGGGCACCTTTACAAACCTTTCAAAGCTCCACCCCTACCAAAGAACTCATAACCATTTGAATCAATGATAGACAGATGATATTTTTCTTCAAATTCGGAACATGTCAAACCTGACCAAGTGTTCTAATTGTCCTATCCAATAACTTCAGTCCGACTGTACAAACTCAAGTAACATAACAAGGTTTGTTGTTTTTCATAACCACAAACCTTTGGAAATGGTTTCATATGTAGTAAATAAGTCCTTATTAGGACACATATGAAACACACACGCTAAATCCAATAACCAATCCTCCTCTGATTTAGACTTGATGTTAGAAATATTTAAGAGATTTCTCTCACTTACAATGTTCTCTGCGAGGCCTGCTTCAACTGAAGTCTTTGATTGTTTCACATATCGACTTGCAACCAACATTTCTTTAATTTGTAATTTGTAGCAATCATTCTTCATGTACCGCTTCTTTTTACAGAAGTTACAATCTGATTATTGAACTTAGACTTCGATCCGTCCTTCCAGAACAACCATGAGCAACCAGGTTTTCTTCACCTGTGGCCTCGGAAACCAAATGCTTCATCTTCTCTTTTGAAAACAAAGCAGCATATACCTCCTCTATGGTGAGAGTATCACTACTATACAAGATTATGTCCATAAAAAAATAAAATGAAGCGGGGCAACGAACACAATAGGATCAAGGCCAGATCTTCTTCATCATACTTTACTTCCAAAGTTTCCAAATCAGCAACTATCTCCTTAAATACGACCAGATGATCTTCTAAGGATCCACTTTCTGTCATGCGATGAGAGTATAATCACCGCTTCAGACGCAATTTGCTTGTTAGACTTTTGGTCATGGAAAATTGCTCCAATTTCAACCATAATGCAGCCGTTGAACCCTCATTAAAAACGTCTTGAAGAATGGTATTCGGTTGATGAAGATGAATGTGAGAAATTACCTTCTTATCCTTCCATAATTTATCATCTACGGTCAAAGTTACAGGCATCTTGTCAATTCTTAGAAACACATCATTCAAATCCTGATATGTGAGTACTGCAAACATCTTAACCTGCCATAGCGAAAAATCTAGTGCTATGATCCAAAAGCGGAATATCATACTTCATGGAAGCCATCACGAAAAAAACCTCGAACAAATCAAACTCTGTACTCTTGCGAAACTGCTGAACCTAAGCTCTTATACCACTCATTGTGCTAATTATGCCCAAAGTCTCTGATACCAATTGTTGGGAATTCAAGAATCATATATTGCTCGATATCACTTGATACGAAACCAGTCACCGAATTGAGATGTTGAAATTATATGACACAATAATGAAATATTTGATTACAAGAAAATGAATAAAAAGAAGAAAATATGGCAGAGAAATTATGAGATTTTATTTTACCACAAATAAAGTAGGGGACGTCTAAACCCTCCTAGTAGAGTTGTTAATGAAATAGGATGTCAACAAATCAAGTCCAAAAAAAGAAAACGAGAGAAAAACGCATAAACAATCTGGAACACACATGTGGTGCCCCGACGCTTAGGCCTGCACTACGGCGTCGGGCATTCTACCATTCCTCTTTTTTTTTTCAAGTTATTTTCTTCATTTCAAAGTCATTTTCCAAGCCAAACTCCCAAATAGGGTTTCCAAATAGAATTTTGACTCGAGTAAAACTCCAAAAACATTCCGAACTGAATTTCTCTTGACTTGCACTTTAATTAAAAATTTTCAATTATTTTAACAAGGAATTCGGATCACACCCAAAGTTTAACAAAATTGAATATTTCATCTTTTTGTTTAATTTTTCAAACAGTATCCTCGAACCGAATTTGTAAATTTTTGGATGAGACTTGTAGGTTTTGAAAGATTACGAGTCTTATGTCCATTGGCTTTAGAATCAACTTATTTGGAGGTTGGTTGGATAACTCATAGCCTTTTCTCATGTATTCTGTCTAGAGTACTTGACGAGCTTTTGACGTGTGATTGAATGTTCAATCACTATTAGAAAGAGAGGCTATAGAATCGGAATTTTAGTAACTGTCAATTTTCATTGCGAATAGCAACGGAATGCTAACAGATTACATACAGAGTATTTTTATTATTTTTTTAACAGTTACATGAAATTAGCAACGAATTTACTAACGTAATAATTTCGTCGGTAAAATTTTGTTGCTAATCAGTTGGTGAAAAAAGAATTTATATATATATATTAACCTTTTTTTTTCCTTCGATTGTAAAGTTCTGTTGGTAATTAAAAATATAAATTTTCTCCCTCTAAAAATTTCTCTTGCGCTTTAGTTTTTATCCTCCCGCTTGAAAACACACTTTCTCTAAGATGGGATAGATTTGGACTGTAGATTATCAAGATCCAATAACAATAACAACCGTTGATTACCTATATAAAAGCAAGAGCCTCACAAATTAGGACTAGATGAAAGAATCCGCTCTCTCTCAAGAAGTCGGGCTGCATATTTATATCTCTAAAAGCTTTTTGAACTTCATAGCGATAATGTTAGATTATAGTGTATTATGTACAGATTGTGATTCTTAACATTTCTCACGTAAGATTCTAAAATTTGATTTTTATTCAAATTCCTACATAGACCCGATTTGATTTTTGTTAATTTTTTGCTATATGTTCTAAGATACATCGAAAAAATTGGTTCTGTTATGAGCTTCTCGAGAAGTTGTAAAATCGGTTTGCTTTTCTGTTTTTGTTCATTTTCGACATATCTCTGCGTATTAACTGATCTTTTCTTGTCTTGTGTGTATGTTGTTCTGATATTTATGGAAAAACTGGTTCTGTTGTTTCTTGAGAAGTTTGAAATGGTTTTAGTTTAATCAGTCCTCTGAAAATTCCTTTCTCCATTTACTTCAAAGCGATAAGCATAGTTCTGCTTTTCTTTACTGGAAAATCCAGGCAGGGTAATGAATCTGGATTCTTTTGGTTTTCGCTTGTTACTTATAGCAATGGAGGACAAATCAATCATTTAATGCTATATATTAGGAAGTTGAATCTCGATTTGAAAGTGTTCTATAAGTTCTTGTGAAATAGACAAGGTTTTAGCATTGAAGAAGTTAATATTGAAGAATTTGTTAATTGTCCTTCTAGTGGCATTCCATTTTAGCTGCCATTTTTTCATGTTTCTTTCCATTCCTACTCATTTCACTATTTTTCTTTTGATGTTTTCTTCTTAGAAACAAAGAATTAGCTTTCTTATCATCTTAATGAAGGTCATGAATTTGTTTTCATGAACTGGTTTTTAGTAATATTTTTACAAGTACTAGAATTAAGGATTCATATCATACCTTCAAGGGGGTGGAAGTAGTTGATCAGCCAATGCATTATTCCTGTACACTTGACAGAAACAGATATTTTCAATGCTGTATGACTTAGTATAGTGGCGGTAAAGGTGTCATCTTTATACAAATTTGTTCTAAGATTTCTTTGTTATGGTTTAACTTTTTCGAAAAATTCACAAGCCATCTTTATACAAATACGAGGGTAACACGTTCTGTGCTGTGAAATCAAAAAGTTTCTATCGCACTATCCTCCAGTCATACATATATATCTTTTAAATTTTTCTGTTCGTATACTTCTTCTATATGAACAATGTAACTTATCTGCAATAGTAAGATGCCATCAAATGCAGGTTCTAACATTAATACACAGTTAATAAACATGCAAATGTAGCTAAAAATTACGAAGGCTACTCCATAGTAGAAGATAGTGTCTCCAATAGTTGGACTAACTATTCTTGTAATTTAGTTTTATTTTATGTTGTTTTGAATTTTAAAAATTAAGGTACTAAAGGGATATATTTGCAATTTTCTGTACATTGTTAGTTAGCTTTTACATTAAAATTTGAACGTTAGCATATTTTATTTTATATATTGAGATTAAAATAATTTAATATGTTTAGTTCCCAAGAAAAAATATTAATATGATATTTTTATATATTTTTTAAATTATAATTCCTACTAGCGATGAAAATAGTAACAGAAGTTTATTACTGATTAGCGATAGTTTCAATCCGTTGGCAATTAACAATGGACAAAGTTATTATAAATATCATCATTAAATTAATCCATTGGTAATTATCGACAAAAAAATTGTTGCTAATTCATTGGTGAATAGCGATTGATTCTCTACTTGTAGGGTAAATTATCGATGAGGGTTTCCGTGTCAGATTTGCCAAGGGAGATTTTCTATCACTAAAACCTGTTCACAATGAAAATCAAGGCTTCAGCAAAGAAACGTTCATTCTTGTGCAATACAATACGCCACCATGGAAGTGCATGAAAGAATCGTTTATTATGATATCACTGCTAATTCCAAGGCCACATGCACCGGGAAGAGATATGGATGTTTATTTGAGA
Organism: Fraxinus cuspidata; assembly: GCA_903798385.1. Taxonomy (NCBI): domain Eukaryota; kingdom Viridiplantae; phylum Streptophyta; class Magnoliopsida; order Lamiales; family Oleaceae; genus Fraxinus; species Fraxinus cuspidata. The sequence continues at coordinate 9,992 of CAIGRP010042596.1, forward strand.
CCACTAGTAGATAAATTGAAAGAATTATGGGATGTTGGTGTTGAAACATTTGATGCTTATAGTGGTCAATTTTTCTCTCTGTGTGCAGTTATAATGTGGACCATTAATGAGTTTCCTGTTTATGGAAATCGATCATGATGGAGCACAAAGGGATACAATGCTTGTCCAATATGTAATGAGGATACTTTTTCACATGGATTACATAGTAAAATATGCTTATGGGTCATCGACTTTATTTGCCACGTAACCATCCTTCGAGAAAGTAAATTGCATGATGGTAAATGAAAATTACGACTACCACCAAACAAGTTATCAGGAGATGATATTTTAAAGCAATTAGAGGATGTGGGGGTGTGGAAAACCTAAAAAGCACCCAAGTAATAAAGAAAGAAAGAGGAAACGAAATCCAAATGAGTTCAATTGGACAAGAAAAAGCATTTTCTTAGAGCTGGAGTCTAAATTGAAAATATGAAACAATTTAGATGTGATTCATATTAAGAAGAATGTATGAGATAATATTGTTAGGACATTGTTGAATGTTGAAAGGAAGACAAGATACGGACAAGGCTAGATTGGATTTGCAAGATACGAAAATCAGAAAAGAATGGGTTAGTTACCCCAATAGTCACTAAACTTTACCGAAGGTTTCCACCAGGTCACTAAACTTCAAAAGTTACGTGGTTAGTCACTATAATTTCCAAATTGTAGTCTCATCCATCACCCATTGAATGTTTGTTAGAAAGATTAACGGGATTGATGATGTGCATAACATAATACATTAGGTGGCACATTTGTGGGAGTAAATCATGCTAAATAAGGTGGTTGCTACTGATGTGGAATTTTTTGATACTGAAAACACGATTTCAACTCAAAAAAAATTAAATTGAGGAATAAATCAATTGGCACGCAACTTCACCCCCACAAACTCTGAATCCCAACTCCCCCAAATTGATGCCCTATTTCCTGTTGCCGGCCGACGCACAACCGGCAATAATTGTCGACTACCAGAATTCCATCACCAAAATTGTAGATTGGCAGCCTCATCACATACACGCCAACTAGAGAAGCCTTAAAATCGCCTACAAAAGAAGAGATGGTCACGAACGGTGTGGTCTCCTCCCCCAATCTGTACATATCCTGGACCAATTCCAGGGGTTTCCTTTCCCAGACCAGCAGCTCGCTTCCTTTGAGCCTCTGTTGCCTCCTCGAATGTGTAATCGGGCTCATCCGGGTAGAAGATTATTGGGTTGCGCCAATTACGAAAATTCAATGGCTTGTCGTTTTTTGATTGGTATGATCCTCCAATTGCATCATCTTTACATATGCAATGAACCTAATCTTTATCATTTCTCTTCAAAACGGGTTCGACCTGATTGAATTTCCAATCAAAAAAACGACAAGCCATCGAATTTTCGTAATTGGCGCAACCTAAAATTCTTCTACCGAGATGAGCCCGATTGTACACATTCGAGGAGGCAACAGAGGTTCAAAGGAAGCGAACTGCTGGTCTGGGAAAACAAATCCCTGGTTTAAAGGAGGCCATCAATTGGTCCGAGATATGTACATATTTGGGAAGGCAATCGCACTGTTTTCGACAACCTTTTCTTTTGCAGGCAATTTTAGGGCTTCTCCGGTTGGCGTGTTGGATGATGGGGGCTGCCAATTAACAGTTTTGGTGTGGAATTTAGGTGGTCGACGGCTATTTCCAATTGTACGTCGGCCGGCAATGGAAAATAGGGCATTAATTTGGGGAAGTTGGGATTCAGGGTTTGTGGGGGTGAAGTCGCGTGCCAATTGATTAATTTGTAAATTTTAAGTTTTTTTTAGTTGAAATCGTGTTTTCAATATCAGAAAATTCCACATCAGTAGCAACCACCTTATTTGGCATGATTTACTCCCACAAACGTGCCACCTAATGTATTTTGTTATTCACATCATCAATCACGTTAATTGTTCTAACAGACGTTCAATGGGTGATGGATGGGACTACAATTTGAAAAGTTTAGTGACTATCCACGTAACTTTTGAAGTTTAGTGACCTGGTGGAAACCTTCGGTAAAGTTCAGTGACTATTGGGGTAATTAACCCGAAAAGAATTGCATTTAAAACAACATGGTAATGGGTTTTTGAAACCACACACTTCTTAGACATTAACATTGGAGGAAAAATAAAATTTTGCTAGTTTTTGAAAACTGTGAAGTTTCTTGATGGATATACATCAAATATTTCAAAATGTGTTCAAGAAAGTGAAGTCAAAATATCAGGTTTGAAAGCTCAGGATTGTCATGTGTTGTTACAACTTCTTCTTCCAGTTGGAATTCGAATTTTTTTTCTGAACGGAGGTATGTGGTGCAATTGTAGAGCTTTGTTGCTTTTGTTAAAAATTGTGTTTGGGAACATTGAATATAAATGATTTAGAGAAAATGGAAGAAGGGATTGTTATAATATTATGTAAAGTAGAACTATTTTCCACGAGCATTGTTTGATGTAGTGGTTCATTTAGTTGTTCACCTATCAAAGGAAGCAAAATTTGGAGGTCTCATTGCATTTAGAAGGATGTATCCAATTGAAAGGTAATTAATAATATTGCATACATATACTTTAACATTAATCTTGTTAATTTACTTATTATTTACAATAACTTTTCATGTAATATTTGACGATAAAATATTGTGTTGATATAAGAGTTATGTTAAGAACAATCATGGTAGCGTATTATTAATCAGTCTTTGAATTTTTGCTCAATGTATCTCAATTCCTTTGAAAAAAGATTTAATCGACCAGAGCGCAACAATGATGGGGGGACTCCAAATGCAAGCTTGTCAATCTTTTCTCAAAATACTAGACTATTAAGCCATGCAGAACCAAAGTTCCTTTGGAATCAAGAAATTGATAGAGCTTATTGGTATGTCCTAAATAATTATGATGAAGCTCAGCATATTTAGAGTAAGTTCTTATTCAACTTTTATATTGTTTTGCTATTAATTACTAATATGTTGTAGTATTTAATTGCATGATCCTTTTGTAGTGAGCACATGAAATTGCTGCAACAACAAAATCATGACAATTTGAAACAAAAACAAGATGAATTATTTCCCAAATGGTTTGCTTCACATGTAAGTTATAATGCATGTCTTATTTATATATTAATGTAACATAATATTCATATCAAAAGTCAAAATCATTTTTTTGTACGGATAACGAGATTATATAATCAAACAGATCCAGTTATATGCAAAGAATTGTACACATTAGCACGTAAACAAGATTTTAGGGTATTTTCCAATTCAGGTTGTATTGTTAATGGGGTATGATTTCTCGTTAAAGATCCAGATGATTGTCGTACAACACAAAATAGTGGAGTGATGGTGCATTTCCTATTCAGGTTGTATTGATAATGGGGTACGATTCCTTGTCAAAGATCGAGATGATTGTAGTACAACACAAAATAGTGGAGTGATGGTGCCAGGAGATGAAAACTTTAACTTATTGGTATATACTGTAATGTTGAGTTGATATACATTTTTTACTACCGTGTCACTTTGGTGTACTGTAATTATTATGATAACAATCCAAAGAAAAAAAGAACTATCGAAGATTACCATCTTTCTTCTGTCAATGTGAATTGCAAATGGTACATGGATGATTCCAATATGCTTGGCATTTAAGCACAACAAGTATTTTACATGGATAATCTAATAATAGGATGGAAGGTAGTGCAACTTGGAGACATATGGGACATTCCTGAAAAAGATGGTGGTAGAGACCAAAAAGTATTCAACGAAAATGAATCATAAAATATTGTTTGGTCAATGTAACAAGAAGATCTTAACTTTCAAGTATACCATAGAGGAGATGTTCAGATAGTATTGAAACTATATCACTGCAAATAGAGATGGAATCATTAAATGAAAATATGAATGAAGTTATCTATGATACTTTAGAAGACGAAGATGATACATTGTATAAAAATTATATTGAAGATGAGAAATCTCTAAACGGTAAACATGATAATGGTGATAGTGACATTGGTGAGCAAAACATGTTTTATATGTATTTTATTTTATTTTTTAATGATTCTCTACATTTTTTACCTTTCGTATGTATATTTCAGTACAAATGACGCAGATAGTTGAAAAGAGATTTTAAATGATTTACATACTATTTATTGGGTTGGTGATATTTAAGGTTAGAGTGACTCACTAGTGAGATATATTTGATTGCTTATTTTGGTGGTGGTTGATCTTGTTCTAACGTTCAATATGATTATAGGAACTCTCACTTACGCCATACATTCGTTTGATCCAAATCACAATCTGAATTCTCTTGCATAGTAGGTTTTCTCAAGTTCAAATTCTCTAGTTTGTAGTAGGTTATATGACCACAATTAAAAAAATTCTCTCGTAATGTAGGAATAACTTCAAATTGGCAATTTGGTTATCTTGTACATTGGGTAAAGTTTGATAGACTAGTAAGAAAACTTAATGTCATTGAACAAAGGATGTACTCATTATATAAGTAAACTTGGTTTAGCTAGTACATGTGTTTTACTTGTAGTACTATTTTTTCCTAATTTCTATGATGAGTAATGTGACTTGTTAATATTGCAAAATTCTAATTATCATCAGGGGCGGAGCCCAATGAGGTCCAGTATGGGCCTGAACTTCTAGGCTCAACCCCATAGCCCAGAATTTTTTTTATTTTTTTAAAACTAATATGCTAACTTCCAAGCCCAAGGATGAAGCCCAAAACCATTATCAATACCCACTACCCTAATGTAAACGGCCTAAACCACTAGACAGCCCAATCCAAAAAATCAAAAACATCATTGTCATCCAGCCTCCATCTCGATTCATTTTCCTCTAGGCTCGACCTCCACCTCTGCCACTTTGCATGATTGCGTCTCCTCCAGATGGCAACCAGCCTCCATTTCAATTCATAACAATAGGGTCGCAACTCTAGCCTCCAATTCCGCAACTGTTCATGTTCTACTTCGAGCCCTAGACTAGTTGACCACCTGCTTCGCCTCCGTGCCGGCAATTCTTCTTCTTCATCCTTCAACAATCGGCAACGGTAACTTACTGTAAGTCTGTAACTAGCTAGGGTCTTTTCGATTATTACTATATTTTGTGTATACGGTATGCATAAATGATAAACCGTTTGGGGCTTGATTCCTTCATCGGCGTTTTATGTGATTTTAGTGTTTTTGAATGCATATTTGTGATTTGATTGTTATAAGTTGCGCATATTCAGGTTCAATTGTGTAGAACAATAGATTGAATTTTGCAGTCTGTGTTTTTGAGATTATTGCTTAACTGGTTAATCTAGATTCCAGTGCTTTGCAGTCTCTCTCATTTTTCCCCATTTTCTCATATAAATCTGAAGCATTGAAATAGCGGCCAAGAATTTCACACTTTGTATTGGAGTCAGAACATCCAACACACCATTGAGGGTCTTCAACCTTGCACAATCAGCCATTTTCACCACTTCTTCTAAACTAGAAAGAGAGCATGTCAATGCCGATTCCACTAACTCATTAACTTGAGTCATTGTTAAGTCACCACTGTTCATGGCTCGGCTCTCTAGCATGGCTAACTCCACCATTCTCTAGTCTGCCACTACCATCTGCTGCCGCTCCATTTCTCTCCTCAACACGTCCTCCTACGCTTTGATCTTCTCTCTCAAAGCTTTATATTTTTTTCATCTGTTCGTCAGTCATACCTGCTAGACTTGCACCAAGTGTTTTGAGTTATTGTGAGTGAGTCAATGAGTTGAAAATCCATTGATGGCTTCCAACCAGTGATCCAAATAAGGCATTCTTAAGTGGACTTAGCCAAACAGGGGTGAAAAATGCTAAAAATTCTTCACTTGTTGTAGCCCATTTTGCAGTGTAGTAATCTTTATAATGTGCTGTGACTTTTTTTCACTAAATTCCCTTGATCATCGGCTTTATATTTTTATCATCATTAAATTTATAACCAAAAACTTGACGTTATAAATTGTGCCCACACTGAGTTACTTTCGTGGCTCCACCCCTGATTATCATTGTGAGAATATGATGTGAATACTTAATATATACTGAAAATCACAGTGATATTATGTCTCATGTTGTTGTTGATTTTTTATTTTATTTCTTCCTTCTAAGAATCAAGAAGTGCTACCATGATGCCATATTTAATATTTCAAGAACAACTTTCCAACTAAAATTATGTTCAAATAAACCCCATGTTTTAATTTTTGGCTGTGGAGAATACATTGGCAAATAGATGTTTTAAATAGCAATATCATTATTTTGTGGAAAAGACATTGGAGCTGGGAAGTAGAAGTTCTCTTTTGCAAGTTTTCACTTATTGAAGAAGTAATGGTGCGGAAATGTGTTTGGAGGACGTGAAGGAATGTAGTTGATCACTGCAATCTCTCACACTTCTCTCCCTTTCCTTCTTTAACTAATTAGAATCTGCTATTGGTAGGGTATCTTGATCTTGGACTTACTGGTACGGTAACAGATTGAAGCAGAAACTGCTGTGTAAGACATGATTGTTCATTTCAAATGTTTGTGGAACAAACTCTGCAGAATCTTTTAAATACAAACTATAATGGAACCTCTTCTTGTTATCTACTGAGGAATAAGAAACTTGATATTTGAAGCTTATACTCTACCTTTGCAAAATTAGAGAATAAAAACTTCAGATATGAAAAGAATGCAGAAGTTTATGAAGTAGATAGAGAATATAGATCATATTATATGTAAGCAATTTTTTTTTCTGCCTCCTTTTAATGACTCCATTAATCTTGTTGCATTTGCATTCTGCCATAATTTATAGTCAAGACAACCTGTGGCAAATAAATTACCTAAGATGTTTTGCATTATCTACCTTGTTCTAGTTGATATATTTTTCTTATAACTAACATTTATCTACTTTTTATATGTTCGTCTTTGACTAAAGTTGTGTGGCTTTCCTTATAAGAATGCTCATATAACCAAAGAACAAGTTGATACTGAGTTGGAAGCATATTTCGGAGTCAAGAAGGTTGTTTGGGTGTCCAATGAATTGTCATTTCTTCTATATGTCAAGTTATATTTTCTTCTTTTCAAATTTGGTGAAACACCCTAAGTAGTTCAATCTTGAAATTACTTCAATTATACTTATTTGTATTTATTTTTATTTTGGAGGTAACTATCTATTTGGTTTACAATAATATGAATTTTTTTTGTGTGTTTTGGAATTATTTATATTTGAATTATTGTACATTGAAGCATTCTTTTTATATATTCATGAGTTATTTTTATATATTCATGTTTTTGGCGTGTTTTCAACTGTTGTCATTTTCGAAGGTTGAATGCTCGTTCTGTTGGGAATTTACTTAATCATGCACAGCGAAAAATAAAATTAATTTTCAATTTCTACCACGGATCTGCTTTGTGTTTAGATAGAAAATGTGTTTAGAATCAATACATTTAAAGAATTCTACAAACTCATTTGTTTTTTCTTGAACTCTAATGATCACAATCTGCAATCCAAATTGTCCATTGTCCAACCTCCAATGATGATCCACACATAGAACAAGAATGACGGCTAGATTTTCTTTTCTTGTGCTAGCAAGAATAATGAATTAATTCTCTACAGTTTTCAAACCCTAGCAACCTATTAATATAAGTTCAAGCAGGCTTGGCCCGTCTTTTAAACTTAACCCGATTCAATATTTAATTAATTATCTGTCAATGAATTAATTAATCTAATTAATTAATTCGTGCCTATTAATAAGCAACTGAATTAATTAATTATCCAACACTTGTCAATTAATTAATTGATAAATCTTATTCTTCTGGTTCTCTTTTGTGTGTGACCCATTAGGTTCCCAATCATGATGCCCAACGACGTGAATTATTATTTTGATATAATTAAAGTCGATAAATTAAAACACCCTTTTTAATTTATCACCAATTCACATTCGTCGTCCCAGATTGACATCTAGCAATGTGTTAGGGCAATACATGTGATGGGAAATGTCACATGGTTTGACAAAACCAAACTTATTTGTTTACCATGAAACTATAATCCTTTTGTCAATATGATCCGATCATATATGAGATATGGATATGTGTCAATATCAATTATCGATCATATCGCATATCCCACTGCTAAGTCAATGTAAGTCGAAAAACTCATTTTCTACTTATGAGTTCACCTTGGCCAATGATTTTATTACCAACTTAACTGGATAAAATGTAGATCATAATCTCTTACTATTTAAGATTGACGAATCCTCTATCAATCATTCACAACCTTCATATGATTCTTGATATACCCGAACGATGTTGTATTAGCGACCCTTGGCAGAGCAACATCCAACACCACCAAAGTATGACTGTCCTCATATAAGATACTATGATGACCTCAAGTCAAATGACCAATTCCACTATCGAATGTTAGAGACTAACCACTAACACTCAAATAGTTATCCATTTGGAATCTCCCAGCGGGTCTCCAATATTTTGTTCTGTAACAAAACATCCACGTGTTCAAGTGTCACCACACTTTAGCTTGATAGATAATTTACTTGCTTCAGAAGTAAAAAATGCAACATGTGATGGTCTATCCGTATATCCGTATCTCGTTATTACATGACCATAGACGATTTAAGATTCAATTATATGTAATTTGTATATAGCAATCGCAACTCCTTGTGATTAACAAATCATCAATACTTAAATATACGGATTCTATTAATTAATTTATTAATTCAATTAAATAATAGATCTTGCCAAAAAAATATGCATCGATTATATATATTAAAAGTGTTTATGTCCAAAGTTGATTGGATATATGACATAACACTTACAAGTCCGATATCTGGGTCAAATTGAGCAATATCACTTGTTCTCGAATTTTGCATAAAAGGTCCTGAAAAAGGATATAATAAATAATATAATGAATTAAACTAAAAAAAACAGTAAAATTCAAATTGAAGCTAAAATTAACTAAATTTGTCGAAATCGATAGTCCCCGACAATGGCTCAAAAAACTTGATCATTTGAAAACTCGCAGTACACAAAATCTTGGTCAAGTAATAAAGTGATTAATAGAGTGTCGAACTCACGAGAACTGTGTATTTGATCGAGTTAAAATTAATTGCAACTTTAATCAAATAACAAACAAATTTTGTGATTTTTTTAATATCTTAATCCCTAAATTGTCAATTAAACTAATGAAAACAAGTAAATATGTTTTTTCAAATATGTGAGATGCATTGCTAAGATGTTGAATCCCTTATTATTCCATTTTTAGTGTAACAATTAAAGTGACTATTTGAAATCATTTATATTGGTCAATTTTCCTAATTTAATTGAAAGTCTCTTTCGATAGTGATCAAATATATTCTTCTCATGTTACCTTTCTATCTCTTGATAAAAGATGCAAACATGATAAATGCATTAACAAATGCTAAAATACTTATTGAAACCATATAAAGCATATATCGAACATTACAATGTTTATTATACTGTGTTTAAATCTTATTGTTTTTCTCAATGACAATAAAATTCACTAACAATTCAATTGGTGATCAAGCAATTAAAAAGAACGATAAAATGATAACAAACATCCACAAATCAAACTAAATTAAAGTCAAAATAATTAATTAAAAACTAAAAATATTATAACGAAGGTTCATTTCATCCTAGCAATCTATAAAATTAGCCTAACATATCCAAATTCTAAGAAAACATATTTAAGGGGAAAAAAATAACTCGAATTTTTTTGATAAATTAAGAAGATGAATTTTGAAATCTTGAATCTCGTTAATAGTTTTTTGTTGAATCTCTACTTGCGTCTTCTCGTCTCTGCCTAAAATATAAGTTTGAATCTTCACTTGATTGAATTTTTGCAAGCCCCCTTCAATTCTGTCACAAAAATTAAGAATTTTGCTACTTTGATGATAATAATTGATTAATATTGGAGTATAATATGTATATGGGATGTCTCAAATATGTATTCAGCTGTGAAGTATTTGTAGGAGTAATAAATTGGTTAAAAATCACGCCTAAGTTGATTTTCAAAAGAGTTCCAATCAAATAAGGAAAATTGTATTCGTGCGCAAATTTTTTGTCTCTACATAATAGTCAGTATTTTAGCCATAACTTTCTCTTTCATTATTCGATACGGTCGATTCAAAATGTTTTAGAAATATAACTCAAAAGGTTACAACTTTTTTAGAAATTGAAGTTTTCCAATTCGAACTTTTACTATTCGAAAAATGGGTTTCAATATTCGGCTAAAAATTTGGAATATAATTTGTGCGATTGGAAATTGATTTTGATATTATTCTAATCATATTCAATTCCTTTTTTAGTTCTATTTCTCTTCAATTGTTTCCTAACAATCTTCAAATATTTTATTCCCTTTTTAGTTCTAATTCTATCCAATTGTCTCCTAGAAATCTTCAAAGTTTCATCTTGTGGTCCGAATCGATTATTAAATATTTGCAATTTGGTCCTCAAACTTTAGACTTTTCCATTTTCCCCTGATTTTTACTTCGTTTCTTCATATTCCTCGTTCAACAATTAAGTTTTACCTATATAACATAAAATAATTAGGATATATTTTGTCAAATGAACTATCAAATATCGATATTTAGGTTCCGAATAAATGTATTGAATACACTTATCATTATCTATGCTCTAAATTCCCACAGACAAAGCCAATTTATTAACCTCAAATCGAGATTTACAAAATTTTTTCACCTGCCCAAGATTTTCTAACTCTATGAAATATGCTGAAAATAAGAGTTGACAAGGATAATGGCTATTTGAAAAGAAAGTAAATCATATGATCATATGATGAAGTCAAGATGGTAATTTAGTCCTTTTCTTTTTAGCCACATATATTAGTGAATTTTAATTGAATCTGTTACATTTCACATTTTTTTCACCATGACGCGTATTCTTCACCCATTGGTTGTGATGTCACTTTCAAAATGTTTAACATTCTTATTCATATGTGCTTCATTAACGATTTTGCTGATGTGGAATAGTTTTTGTAAACAAATAGGAATACTTTTGTTCGTTCAATTATTTGTGCTTGCAAGTCTTGTGCGGTCATCATTCATAATCAAGATCAAACTTATGATATGGTATTAAAACTGCTTGCTAGTAGTGGCATATGTTCTATATGCAAGCTCAAGATAGAATAACATCTTGTCAAATTCTCGGCACTGACTTGGACTTCTACACAAATTTTAATTTTACATGAGTGGATATTCCTATCTCTGTCCTTGTAAATTTAATTGATAACAACTTCGATTGCATATTTGGTGGATAAATTGAATGGTACAAAACAATATTAAAAAAAAATAATTATATCTGGTTCATTCTAGTTTTAATTTTATATGATACTATAAACTAAAAATGAGCTGTGAAATGATTAGGTTGTTAATAATATCAATCAGTAGAATTTAGACATAAATGAAAGAGACTTCGCCTAATCAAATGGACTATAGCCTAGGTGCCCATGATGGTTTACCTAAAACTTAGTACGTTAAATCACGCGTGCATACCCCAGTCTAATCATCCTTGGCGACTTTAACAAACTATGATTTGGAATCTGACCATTTATATACCTTTTCCTTCAATAATTATCTATTAGTAGAATACAACTAGATTTTGATAAAAGAAATATCAACGTCACACACGTTTATAAGGACTTGATTAATATTAATCAAGTGCACTTACTCGTGCTTGATACCACGACCAAATATACATACATATATTGCAAGTAAATTTTGTAGATTAAGTGGTTAAAGTTCAAGCTTGTAGGTTTGAACAATTTTTTTTTTATTTTCCACTATCTTTAGAAAATTTGCACATTGATTCAATAAATTTTAGAACCTATTGCAAATTCATCCTCAACCTTTATAATTGGAATTTTCAATCCTCAACCTTTTGTTTAATTTGCACTATTTTGACATTTTTTATATAATTTCGTAAACATTTTTGTATCCATATGGAAAGCTTTCATAGTTAACCATTTATTAAGTCCATGTTTTGTTTAGATAACTGTTGATTTGGAATATTTGTCTCTCGACGAGCTTATCCTATGTCAATTGAACTTTCATAGTTAACCATTTATTAAGTCCCCGTTTGGCAATTGAACTTTTGAAAGTTTTTCATCATAATTGACAAGGTCCTATGTCAGTTTTATAAATCTAGTTAAGTTTTCATCTAAGTCAACACAAATATCCATTTAAAAAAACAAAAAAAATTTATTTTGACAAGTAACGTTTATGTAGAACAGTTTCAATCACATTTTGGGCCTGAAGTTTGTTCCATAATTTATCAGTAGATTTAGTATCACCAATAGTTCTTATATCATTTTCAAACCGATACAAAAAAAAAAAAAAATCCCATGCAATATTTTCTAACTCATATTTCCTAGTGGGATTTATATCGGTAGGCCAAATAATAATCAGAATAGAAGAAGGTGAAGTAGAAGAGGTGAACTGGGTTCCTCGAATAAGGCCTTCGAGATCGACAAAAATGAGAGAATCAGGGAGTAACATCTCTTAAACCAAAATCATAAACCATTCAAATGACCAATAGCCCAAAAGGTAAGTCAAATAGAAAACTCTAAGCAACCTTCATCCAATGGCCATCATAAGTTCGTGTCACAATCTCAATAAAAGCCTCCACTAACAAAATTGCATTCACAAAACACATTCTTCAATTTCTATTGCGCACATCATACACGTGCACTTTTCTAAAAATACTATAGTTCATTCTGAATTATATTTACCTAGTGTTTTCTTAAAAATACACTCGTAATTACAACTGATACTACCTATGTTTTTGTAGTTGTCTAGCAATATTTCATAACAATTTATATTGTTAGCCACTCCCTTTTGTATGGCACAGGAAAATTTGTAGTTTCTTCATGGAACATTTCACCTGTCTTTAGTCCTACATACTGGTGGGTCAATGTCTACCTTATCCATTTATGACAAATCCAAAGTGAAGTTTGAAAGTGCCGCAAAATGTCACATTCAAGTACAACACTAAACCAATAATGGTGTGGGAATGTGGCATCTAGGCGCATGCTTTTGGAGATAAAAGGATAACGTATACGTGTCTTCTTTACACGACTCATGCAATTATTAGAATAAAAAAGTAGGAAAGATGAGTTGTGCGAGTTAGACTAACTAAAAGGAGAATAAGTTGTTGGATGAATATGGTGTATGAAGCGACAAATAAACACCCGTATAATTTTTATCAAACTTCTGCTGGAATTTCGATAGAGTAACGACAATGAAACTTTAAATGAATAACGCCAAATGGATGCAAAGTCTAGGCAAGTGTTCAACACTTTGTCCTTAAGTCGAATTTGCTCCGCACGGTACCTAGGTGTATGGTAATCAACTAACAAAATACAAAGACTTCTTAAGTAAGTAGCACTTCAATACACAAAAACAACGAACTAGAATTTTGTTTATGTACTCCTTAATGCAAAAAATGAAGAAAACCAGAATTTTATGCAATATATATGTAAAATTTGGTTGAGAGAGAAGAAAATGCTATGCTATGATTGTATATCATTGGTGTGAAGAAAAGGACGTCCCAATTGTCCTATTTATAAAATATGAGGGGTTGTGGACGAAGTGTTACAAGTCAAACCTCACAACGTTACGAATAGAAGCAACTCTTGCAGTCGCTGACTTCTCGCTCGAGCGACAGTGATATCTTTTCATCAGAGCTTCTTTCGCTAGCCTGTCATTGAACTCTCGCTCGAGCGACTGGCGAGCAATAGAGATAGTCATAATCCAGCCCATGTATCCTCTTTTCTATACAACTTTGGACAGCAATTTCTCATTCATCCGAAATTGGTTTTGAGATTACAAATATACTATGACGATGTACTCAATGAGTCAAACAAGTTGGTCTATTTACACTTATAATTTGACCATCGAATCAAATCCAAATATTTTCTCAAAGTTTACACTGAGTCACTTGTTCAAAATTATATTTAATCAAATTTTTTATTTCTTTAAATCAATTCCTACATAAGCAGTAAGTTAATTATAGATTAGTTTTTTTCTTGTTTCAAAAATTATATATACTTTTTTATTAATAATTTTTTTTAACATCGATTTCTAAATGAGTGACATGGTCAACAAATCATGGCTCCGCTAACATTCACATTGTTGACATATAGTCAAACCGTATGTTTTGATTATAACAAACAAGTTACGTTTATCTCTAACTTAATCTTTAATTTGGTTACATGTTGGCAAATGGAGTCAAAGTCATTGAACGAAAATTGACATATCAAAGAAGATGAAGATCGCTCAAATGAAGATCATTCAAGCACTCATGAAAACTAAGTCTTACGACATCAAACACATATACCAAAGATAGCCGGAGACTATGTAACTAGACTTTCCAAAGAATGGTTGTAAAAGTAAAACACTTTAATTTTTGGCAAACAACATNAACGAAAATTGACATATCAAAGAAGATGAAGATCGCTCAAATGAAGATCATTCAAGCACTCATGAAAACTAAGTCTTACGACATCAAACACATATACCAAAGATAGCCGGAGACTATGTAACTAGACTTTCCAAAGAATGGTTGTAAAAGTAAAACACTTTAATTTTTGGCAAACAACATTTCAAAGGCTCAAAAAACGGTATTCTCGTACATAACAAAATTTAGAATAATGTTTTCACAATTTTTTAACATATGGAATTTCATTTATTGCAAACAAAGCAAAAGAAAAATAACTAGGACCAGCTCTGGTCATCCGGACGTCCGGATGGTGAACTGGACTTCTGGTTCACCAGCATCGGTCAATTTTTTGACCGTTCTAACAAAGTTGTTTCAAACGGCTAGTTTGGTCGTCCGGTTGCGAACCGGACGTCTGGTTGGACAGAAACTTTAATGTTTTTCAACTGCTATAAATATCAATTCACATACCATTTGAAAAACAACTTTTATGCATTCAATTTGATTCTTCTTGAGCTAACATTGATCTCTCATATCATTTATTATCAAATTACTTTGCTCTTGAAAAATTTTTGATCAAAACTAACTCTTGAAAATCATTTTATACATCAAAGATAAAACACACCAAACTCTTGAACTTCATCAATTAAGCTAACATTGATCTCTCATTTCATTTATTATCAAATTACTTAGCTCTTGAAATTTTTTTTGATTAAACATAATTCTTGAAAATCATTTTATACATCAAAGATGAATGTGAAAGATGATCAACTATGAAAGTGAAAATAAGATCTTAATGATTCAATTTTCTTTGACTTTTATTTATTTATTTATTTTTTGACGTAGGAACCCGCAGTCGTTACTCGTGAGTGCGCACTCGATAAATCTCGCTCCATGTGCAGTAGCTCGCAAACACACATGAGAAATAAACCACACTAGGTGAGCCCGGTGCGAACCAAATAAGTATTGGCAAGGGATTCGAACTCGTGACCTTTGGTCTACGCGTTCACCTACTCCACCAACTCGACTACCTTCGAAGGGGTTTTCTTTGACTTTTATTTACCATATTGAAGATATACATGCTTAACGATGACGTCATTGTTTTATTGGGGTTACGAATCATCTAGTTATAGCGAATCTTCGTATTAAAGTAAGGATAAATCGAAATAAATTTTATACAAAAAATATTTAATGTATTAAAAATAAAACTTAACTTGATGTTACTTTATAAAATTTTATTTATCCTATGTAGAGTAAAACTCTATATTACAAATAGAAACCATGACTAAAGCGTAGGATATGAGGCAAGAAGGAAAAAAAGAATGGTGTGATTATATATAAAAAAAAAATAATTTCTAAATTCTCTCCTCCCTTCAAAATATTCTGTTGATTTTATTTAGCTGAAATTAAATTCCATCCGAATTATTTTCAGAAATAAAGTTTTGTGACATTAATTTTAGTTCATGTTCCGTTCATGAAGAATATTGTCAATACTTTTGTTCATCTGGTAACATTAATATTGTGTTATATTAACTGTGGAAGAAGAGTTGTATGTTGGAAGATAAATGTCGATTTGATCATATAAACACTAGTATAAAATGGTGAAATCTATCTTAAGGAAATTTACATGCCTCACTTCATTTCATCTCTTCCTAATTTCTACATGTCAGTAACTCGCATTTTGTGCATATTTTGATGCAAATATCTTGGTTCAGTAAGTCACAATTTTATCCAATATTTTTGCACGATTTTATCATATTTGCATTCATGCATTTTTGTTTATAATATAATGTTAAGACAAATTTCATGTGCATTTTATATTCTAATTTTCTGTTTAGAACCTAAAATGTTATAATTCATGTGCATTCCAATTATGCTTATCCGAATAATGCTTCATGTACAGAAGTATTATTCACAGGGGTTGTATAGGCTCCTCACAAAGGGGGGCCCCACATTATTTTTTTTTAAATACATGTGGGGCCCCCCTTTGTGAGGTTTCTGTACAACCCCAATGAATAATGCTTCTATACATGAAGCATTATTCATTTTGTCCACTATGTATGTCACAGTCCATTTCTGCATGATTCATCAATTAAAATCTATTTAAATACAATATTTGAATTTAGTATTTTGTTTATTAAAATTTGTAATTCTGTGTGAAATAACGAGGTTCAACCCAACTAACATTTAGAGGGGGTGAATAGGTGTATATATTGAACTAAAATTAACAATTAATAAGCAACAACTCACTTTTAATTGTTTGTAGATGGTTAGTCAATCAATTCAATTTTCGTATGGTTTGAATGCTATAGTTATATAGAAATAAATAATGCAAAATAAGATGACGGAGAAAATTCGTAACTAGGGTAAAAACTCTAAGCTCAAACCAGTAACAATCCATTATAAATGAATCAACTTGTAGTATTATCAGACTTGACTACTCTATGACCTCCTAACTTTAATCACCAAAGTCCTCCTGGATTGCATGCTAGTTGCTACTGTGTCAACTCCCGGCCTTTTGAATTCATCTATCTCCTGTGGATTAATGAGAACTCCTTGTTCTCCAACAATCAGAAACTCCAGTCACCTTCCTTGATCTTAGAACTTTGATAGATGTTATGTAAGTAAGTGTTTTGGTGTTTGGTTTATGTGAGGATGATATTTTCCAAAGTTATGATCAATTCAAAATAATGGTTGAACTTTAGGAATGATGTAGAATGATATGAAGAATGCAAAACCTTATTTCTCTCAATGTTCAACGAGTTTTTTTTTTTGAATGGTGGCGCCCATATATATAGAGAAGGGGGTTTGGGTAGTATGGTCGAATAAAAACCTTGAAAAACGTAAATTAGGTTTTCCCGGGATACACTACCGCTTGAGTGAGAGCTCAACTACAGCTAACGACGGTGTGCCGCTCTAGCGAAGTTCAGGCGACAGACGAGGGACGTAGCTTCTGTTTTTATCATTCGAGTATCAGCTGGTGATAGGCTAGCGAAATTGCGATGACTTTTACTCCTTTGTTCCATTCTTGAACCCTAGGACTTCTAACTCACTATTTGACACTTTAAAAAATTCTTTTACAACAATAGCTTTATCAAAAGATTGCCAACAACTTTAAAACCTAACAAATTCCCCATTTGTCATTCTGTGACAAAACAATATTACAAATCAAATAGATTTAATCTAATTTACCCAAAACCAACTGACTCGGTTGAACTTTGTCTAACCCGTTTCCTGAAAAAAACAATCCAAGGGTAAAAGCACATAAAACAGTAACGGAAATAAAGAATTTGAGATAGTTCATAAATTTACCCACATACCAGTAAAATTAAGATGCAATATCAATGTAAACCAACACACCACAACCGCATTGATATCACGAAATATCAAAACTTAATCTAGCTTAGCATCAAAAAAAAAAAAAATCATCTCTCCCTCACTACAAACTCTCCCAAATTAAAATTTAAAAAGATCTAATTCATACCTCATTCATCTCTCACCCTTTTTGTCACAAATGACGAACGTAACAATAATTATAATAACTCAAAGATACAGTTGATAGTATGTACAAGCATAATCAATGATCAGTAAGCTATCCCACATATTCATTTCAAGTCTAAATGAAGTAAATTGTATAAGTAACTGATGTGTGTTAAGTGCCACTAATTCCTTGTTAACAAAACTCCAAACTTTAAATTTGTGAAAAAGAACATGCTAAACATCACTGTTAAATATTCCTCTATTAATGAAAGTCAAACTAGAAATTATATATTAGGACCTATACTTAAAACTCATTTTCACCTACATTATTATTTTCTCCCCCTGACTTTGAGTTAATTTTTTTTTGCACAAATTATATTTTACTTTTCAAATTCATCATACTTCTCTTCACTTTACATCTTATGTGCATACTCTTCTCCATTAAACGACTAAGATGACCCCAATAACGAGTTTTGGGCCGATATTTCCAAGTCAGTTGACCATAGGGCATCGTGTTATGAGAAACCCCTCAAACTTAATTACTCAGGTCAAATAGTTTTCGAAAAGTATAAGATAAAATATTTTAATTTCATTTAAGGGGATATACTCGAGTTTAGGTCTACTAAATTTTGGTCAATCCATGTTCAAGGTCATCTTACCCATAGATGATGGTCATCTCAAATCTTACACATGCGGTCAAGACTTACTCACAAGATCATAGTGTGTACAATGTAGATAGTACTTGAAGAAATATATACTAAGTACTCCATATCAATCTAAACAAAGTAATGGAAAATATGCTATAACGCATTAATTAAACTCATACTTTTTCACAACACGCATGTTAAAGTAAATCATATATTATGCTGTAACAAAGAATTTCCCCTCTATTTTTTTTTCTCAATTTTACCAAATTTTTCGAAATTTTTTTATTTTAAAAAATCAAACTACCTAAAATGTAAAATAAAAAAAATAAAAAAAAAGATGCTTGCAATAATGTATGAATTAGTTAAAAAGTATAAGCATGCATCAAAAGTGCACATCAATTAAGTATATAAACACTCTTACCTTTAAGAGCACCGTGATCAATTTCTATTTTTTTATCACTCTTTTTCATCAATATCTGACTAGTGGAAGACTTATCCCGAGTCAACTCAGTCATAAAGTTGGTCAAATGGCTCACTTGTTAGAAATGAAGCCAATTGGGCCATCAAAATCCTGATTTCTAACTCTATTGGAATTCATATTTCTATTTCTATTCAGGAATTTATGATACTAAGGCTTGTATGTCCTACCTCACCACAATTGAAACGGATATGGATAAAAATGGTTTTGGAAGTACTATACATATTATAATTGGTATGATTGTATCCTAGACCTTGCCTGTTCCAAGCTGGTTTGTTCAACCTTAAAAGATTGTCCACTTTTTGAGATCTACTAGAGATGGCACGAAGTTGAGACTTGGAATCTTTGAGTTCGTTCAGAAGGTTCTTAACCTAGATTTCTAATTTCTCATTTGTCAACGGTCAGCTAACTCGATTTTTTGGCAGAATCTTGAACGCTAGTTAGTGTTACAACTCTTCAAATGCAAAGGACGCATATCAAATAGTAATGTTATTTCGGATTGGGTATGACTATTCAAAGATACATTATAAAAATTCATAACCTTTTTGTAGGGTGCAATTTAGACCATTTAAATAAGAAAATGTGTAATCTAATAGTCCACATTAGTTTATGTCAAAAGATGCAACCATTTCAAAATGACAATTGAAAATCTATGAATAGGAACCATTGATTTCATATTTTTTACACCAAATCAATTTCAAAAAAAAAAAAAAAACATTGATTTCTAAATTCTGACATCTCTTCAATATATTTTATTTTTATTTTTCTGAAATTAAATTATGTTCAAATTATTTTCATAAAAAAAATCCATTAGATAAATTTTGGTTCTTGGTTATTCTATTCGTGAATAATGCTGTCAACACTTTGGTTTGCTTAACAAAATTAATATTGTGTAATATTAATTTTGGAAGAAACATTGTGTTTTGGGAGATAGACAAACATTTGATCATGATAGCAATAGGGAACAAAATCTGGCTTAATGAGATTTGTATTCGCATATATCAATTTATTCATCTACTTTTATAGTTTTTATGTTTCAATAAACCACAGTTTGTGCATATCTTGATTTCGATAAATCAAAACTTATCTGATAATCTCTTTCATTCGTTTAGGTTTTATCCCCCTAAATTTTTCTATTGAGGTTTTATTTAGCCAACATTTAGTTTTAGTATTCCAAAATAACTATACAATTTTAACTTCGTTTGATATTTTAGTCTCACTGAGTTTTTATCAAACAAGGTTTTAACGGAACAAATATTTTTTAATATGTCATTCAAATGGGAGTATTGTAAATTATATGTTTATTACTCCCTCAATCCCATTTATATAAGCTTGTTTTGTTTTTCGCACGGATTAAGAAATTTTATTTAATGTTATTGAAGAAGCAATTTTTGCCAATTTTTTTTTCTAATACCCTCATTTAATTATCAATAGTAAATTATTAATGGAAATAGTAAAGAAATAAGGGTATATTGGAAAACGAACAAAACAAAACATTCTTAATAAAGAAACAAGACTATATAATTGAAACAAAAAAAATTAGAAAAGTGAGCTTATACAAATGAGATGGAGGGAGTATTAAATGATTATTATACCCATGCAACCCTAGTTATTATGACTATGATATTCATTACAACCCCAATTCTTTCATATAATATGGAACTTTGGTTCTCAATGAAATATACATATATCTATTGACTTCTCTACTTTTTCTATTTTTTAATATATTACATATATAGTATATGCATATTAGATAATGAAATATATTTCAAAACATTCTCTATTAAATCAAGGAATTAGTTATATATACTTTCCAAAATTCATGTGTTATTAATTAAATACATTTTATTGATTAAGTAAATTAAGATCATAATATCATACAGTTTATGGTCACAAATACTCACAATTAAAAAAGTTACAGTCACAAATTAAAAGTTTTATAGGTCACAACTTATTTATTGATCACAAATTATCAAATTATTTGGTAACAAATTATTTTTCAGTTACAAATTATCAAATAATTAGTCATATTTATTGATCATGAATATACAAATTGTAGGTCACAATTACACATTTTTAGGTCATGTATTATTTATTGATAACAATTTATTCATTTTATTGGTTACAATTACCCAATAATTTGACACAATCACATCTCCTACCACCACCTACACCACTAAAAACACCAATGTCACCTCACCACCACCCCTTTCAGTGAACCACAACTACCATGATCTCCACCATCCATCATCATCACCACACCACCAACACCACCACCACACCACTGTCTGCAACCTACTCAGATCCATCGCACAACCATCACCACACTACACCAGCACCCTAGACACCACCTCGCACTACACCATCATCACCACACCACCACCACACCACTGTCTCCAACCTACTCAGATCCATCACACAACTATCACCACGCTACACCAGCACCCTAGACACCACCTCGCACTACCACCACATATTGCACCAACCATCACTACCACTGTCTACACCCACTCCAGATCCACCACACCACCATTACCACATTGCACTGGCACCAACACCGCACACCACGACATATCGAACTAATCATCACGACCATCGCATGTACCTTACTACAGATCAACTGCACCTCCATCACCACACCGCACCAGCATCATAAACTACTAATACAGATCGTACCACCATCAGGGAAACAATTTTTCTATTTTGATAGAGAGAGAGAGTAGAGAGAAAAACTGAGTACAAAGAGTTATAGTAGAGAGAGAAAGTGAATACAGGGAGACAAAGTTGTGCGGTGACGGAGAGAGAAAATATGGTAATTATCCTTATCTAGTTACCTTTAATTTAGGGATTGATTACTAAACTTTTACTTATTTAGTTTTATAAATACTAAAAATATATATTTATAATTTTAAAAACCTAATTTGCACCTGATTTTTTAAAATTATTCTCACTAACATGATCCATGATAATTAAACTTAAAATATAAGTTTTGCTTAGTTTTCCTTGACCTAAAACATTAGTCTATCACTGGAATGAATGTAGCTGGACACCTATTTTTTGTGGGTTACATTGTCGTCTACCTCACTATTAGGTAAATAATTTCTTTTTTCCATAGGAGATGGTTGTTACGTTAAAATCCCACAAATAAATGGTGTCGTATGAGTAGAGTATCATTCCTATGAGTACTAAGTATTTAATTTAGTTTCAATTAAATTTAACTTTAATCGAATAGCAAGATTAGATGAGTTTTATATTAATGAACTAAAATCTATAAATAATCTAACTAAGTCGAAGGTGGATATGAAGCTTAAGTAAATGAAAAACACTAGGACTCAAATCCCCTTACATTCATCCATTGCATCCAAGATATAGACAACACTTATTCACATATGAAGATAAATATTCTATCCCGTTTAACAATCTCTCAAGTAGAATTAATTTTATCCTCACATATGACCATCATATATTTTTATGGAAGATACGAACATGTAAAGATGGAAAAGGATCATGCAAAGTATAGAGATATATATTTATCTATAATCGAATTTTATAATGATTGTTATTATATGTCAATTTTATGTACTCTTGAATGTCAATAGAAATCACAATCAATTCAATTAGTGATTAAGTAATTAAATGGGCATTAAACTCCTAACAATAATCCAAAATCAAAATCCAAAATTTAATAACAAAAATTCAAAACATAAGATTCAACATTGTCCTAACATTTGTACACTTAACCAAGCATCATAGTAATACAAAATCACTACGTAAATTATACATCACCTGAATTAAAGAGTAGAAAGAAGATAGGAAAGAAATCGTTAATTGTTTTGGAAAGAAATTTTGAATTGTTTAATATCTTGCATGGCTCCTAGATTCTTCTTCTTCTTCTTCCATCAAAGCAATTGATGTAAGAAATCGATATATTAATGTGTTTTCTATCAAAAGTTCTATAAAGTTTGCGAGGAATATGGAATTATTTGATCAAAATCTTCCTCCTTAAGCTTCTTCTTTGCAAAAATTGTATCTATTCTATCTCAAGACCCCCTTTAATTGTTGATGAAAGTACATATTTATAAACTCAAAAAAAAAAAAAGGTAAAACATTATGACCAAATTGATTTAAAAATAGAAGTTGGTTCGAATAAGGAAACCATATTTTCTCTATCGGACTTGTAAGTGTTATGTCCTAGGTCCAATAAACTTTGGACATAAACACTTTAAATATATATATATAATCGATGCATATTTATGGTAATATCTATTATTTAATTGAATTAATATTCTAATAACTTAAAAAATAGAATCCGTAAGTTCAAGTTTTGATGATTTGTTAATCACAAGGAGTTGTGATTGTGAGATACAAATTGTTGACCTATGATTCAATATAGGTCCATTTGTTTTGATTATAATTAACACGATACTTATACTTCTAACAATCTTTGTTTTTTGAGTTTTTCTTTTGAAGCATTCAAATGCTGAAATTGTCATCCGTTGAAGAACAAGCATTGAAAAGAAACTCAAACTATTTCTCATAATTCATCACCTACATAAAAATGTTTTTTGATATAAAAATGATTTTG
>CAIGRP010042599.1:0-24301 GCA_903798385.1 Fraxinus cuspidata
ATGAACTCAAAATTTAAAATTGAAATTCACAACCAAACGGCCCTAAAGAGTTTGTTCGAATTTATAAAATTTTTTACTCTTTTAATTTTAAAATGCTCTCTATTATTACCATGAGGCTCTCTAAAAATTAAAAGTTATATATATATTTTATTCTCAAAGTACGTAGCCTGAAATTAATTCCTGGGGTTCAGAATATGCAATTAGAAGAAGAAATTTGCTGGGTTTTTTTTTTTTTTTATTTTTTTTTTTTCCCCTTTTTTGCAAAATTTTGTATTCATGACAAACAAAATTCAAGAAGTACCAAGACATTACACACACATTCCATCATATATTATAAGCTTTTACAAAAATACGAGTAAAAACTCGGGTAAATAGAGTACGGAATTAGACCGTTTCGCAGTTTAGAGCAGCCTTGCTGAGCTAAACAAAAACTACTCTTACCAGTATAAATGAATGGCTAAATGCTCTTAATACACAACAAATTTCAGAACCGGGCTGCAGACAACATTTTTCTATACCTTCGTCTAAGAATTGGAGGCAGAAACTATTCATCTACACATTGACGAGATCGAACTGTTTCCTTTGATAGTAGTTCAACAAGACGTTTTTCAAGCCTTTTTGCTCCCGGACCCGGCTTCAAAACATCAGCATCTCCCCAAACTGAACATTTCTTCTCGTTTTCAGATTCACCTAAACACCAGCCACCGGGTACTGGTTTGCCCGGTTTTCGTTCCAGAACTTCCAGGTCGAGGCGGTCGAGAACCGGATCATGTGGGAGAAATGGTGAGGCAAAGGCTGCTCCACTTTGGATCAGATCATCAAATGTACTAGAATTCAGCTGTAGGGGCTCCTGTCTGGAGTCGTAGGAAACATACTGCAGGCTGTGGTTGATAGTAGTTCGATTGAATTGCCGTGAATTGCATAGAATGGTCGGGAAATAGACAAGATTTGATGCCAGCGTATTTGACAAGTACATTAATAGAGTCCTGGGAAGATTGTCTACACCCAAGACGCAGAACTCAACAAACTTGCGCGTTAAAATAGCAGATGATGAACCTGTAAGCGAAAGAACCAATGAATCAATTCTACCGTCCCTCTTTTTCTGCTTAAATATCCATACTGAATGAAAGAAAGAAGATATAAACTACCATATAACACTTGCTAGCTCAACAAGCAGATGGAAAAATACATGTATACAAAAAAATTTGCAATGCCTACACACTAGTTTGCTACCACTTCTTTCGACTTCAAAAGTGGTATCACTAATATCAAGGGTTCCAAGTAAACTACTTGAAAAGAATCAGACTTAAATGCCAAATAACAACCGGCAATATTGTGACCAAGAGTGTTCGTTGTTTGTTTTGGAGTTCTCATTCTCCAAAATCGAAGATATGTAGTTAATCACAACTTTCAAAAGCATAAAATTAAGAGTAAAAAGATAAACTCAAGTCCGGAGGACAAAGGGAATGAGACAACATTAGGTAATATATAGTTAACAATAGTAATGAAATAAAAGAAGTGTAAAGGGAAGCAAGATAAGGATAGTTTTCGTCTCTGTTATAAAGCTTTAAGTAGTTCGAAGATGATGTGCACTCTAGAAATTGTCTCTATTAAAAGTCATCTAAATCATAGAACTTCACTCACAATAACTTTGCCCCTTATTTTCAAAAAATGTCCTCTATGTACAGAGTTGAAATCCTAATCCACATCCTCTGAAGTTGAGATGAATAAGAAGCTAAAAGCTTGCTTGGAAGTGTTTACAAATAGTTCAAATTATAACTAGATAGAAACCAGCGGTGGATAAGTTGGTAATACTTGTGGATCCCGCAAAATGTTGGATAATTATTTGACCATTCTAAACAATTTATAAACATTAGCCAAACATGGGCTCAATTGAAATATGAATTTTCTTTTGTTAAAAGATAAAAAGCTGCAAAACTAAACCTCCTCCTACCTAGATGGCTTAGGTTCCATGCCAAGCTTTTATCCAGGGGCGCAGAGATGGTAAAGCAAAGCATGTCTAGGTGTCAAACGTGAAAAATTATATCCCAATTTGCAGGAATTTTTGCCTTCTACATGTTCTATACTACTTTCAGATAGATCTAAATATAAAATGTGGGAACTTAGGTGCCATTAACTACAGTGGAATTTGACTACTCGATTTCATTCTGCCAGTGGGATTTAAATAAATTTTCAAAGAATGTATCTATAACCAATGAATTTTTATTTTACTATTTTAAAGTTACGCCTTTTCACTTTTTCACCAAACATTGGTTGTGAAAACCCAAGTTTACTTTAAAATTTGACAACCCTCGCACTTATTTTTGACTGTTTCCTAGAGAAAAAGAAAATGGATACTAGTTGCATCTAAATTTTATGTCAAGCTAAAGGTATCTAAATGAAAATGGACTAGATGTAAGGATGGCCTCTGCCAGTATCTAGGATATATATTTCAATTTCTCTTCCAGCTAAAGGCTTCATCAATACCATGCAACTTTTTGTATCAAAATTTGTTCATATCTCCATCAACTCTCCCATTATAAAGAACAAGGATACAAAAAAATAATATAAGCACAACATACTGAAACTTAGTGAGTTTGCTAGTTTTGCAAGAGTCATAGCAGACTACCTTCTAAGATGCACTAGTCTAAAATGCATCTCGGAATATTTGATCTTTAAGCACAAATTTTATAAAATTATTTGTGTGGATCGGCCACACAACTACTGATACTTCTACAATCTCCACTTTCAGGATGTTGTTACTAATTATAAATCTATCTATATCTAGAACTACAAATCAAGTCCTGCTTAAATGTGAAACCAGTAAACATCATTTGTTATGATATTGTTCTTATGGACAATGAATGAAATGAAGAAATAAAAGGACTTTAATGACCATCCATATAGTAGCTTATATAGGGAAATTTTTTTACCTACATCTTTCCCATGGCCCTGGGGCTTTACTTGATGACAAGTGTGAAATCTAAGAGACTAGTTCCTATGGAGATTCTCCATGATCTAATTCCAAGCCTAATATACTAGTAGAGAAAATTCCCTTCCGTGCTAGTGGGATTGCAATCCCGAAAAGAGAAGGATGCTTTTGTCAGGTTTAGTTCTCTTAGATGGGTTGGGAGTCTGACCACAAATACGCTTTGCACAAATATTCCCTATGCACTACTAAGCTTTCTTGCTGCGTTTTTCCTGTTGATTCAGGTTTAATTTGAACTATTTATGAGCCTTTTTTTTTTCTTTTGGGAAAAAAGGTAAAGCCAGCAAGTATATAGCAATTGTCTATTGTGGCTACACCTCTAATTTGTCTGGTATACTACTAAGAATTGCATGGATCATATAAGAATACTATTCTGGCACGATTTGAAGCAGGATGGGTATCAGATTAGCAACTAGATGATTGTCAGGATGTAGATGAATACTAATTTACAACTGAGGAAATGCTGGCTATTCCTCCCAAAATAACTTGACTAATCAATCATGTTATTTCAGGACTTCAATCAAGCTCTACAGAAGCTTCGCATTGAATCATTAATTCTCTAACTAAACAACTCTGAAGGAATACATTATTGGGTCAAAAACATTGATGGCAAGTTTGGTAGGGAGGAATAGACAGCACTCAAGACCATTATGGAAGAAAAAGAAACGAAAAGCTTGTTCATCATAATGTTGGGTCATGTACAGTACTTCGTTCCAAACAGGCACAGAGTTCATTAGCATTAAACACGCGATATCGTTATTATTTTCCCAGAATCGGAAGAAATTATTATGCCCAACAGTCTTTCTGTATTCACCATTCACAGCTGTATGGATTAATTGCTAATCATGTATCTTGGAGAGCGATAATAACACGAAACAGAGAAAATAGAAAGCAAGTACGAAGACATGTTTTGTAGGTTTTCGCTCTTAATGCTATGATTTCAATATAAATTAAAAAATACGTTCTAAGAGAGTTTTCCATTACACTACCTAAAATTTTTTAGTGTGCTTTCGTAGTATATTTTCTAAGAAATAATGAGAGTGCAGAGCAGTTCAATAACACATTCAGCTATTTTGCCAAAAGAAGCATGAAGCAATGCCAACCTTTCTATGAATTCGGTTTACACATCCATAAGGCTTTAAAATATTTAATTGCCCACTAGCATTCCTAAAGAATACGAATGAAATTACTGTAGAACGGACCTGTAAATAACCGGAAAGCATCCGGCAGCTGTCTCTTTTCAGTTGCATAAAAAGTCTCACTATTTTCCGCAAGGTAGAGTGCGGGATCAACTATTATTGGTTTCAGTTTCCGAGATCTAAAATCAACAAACAAAATAAACTTATATTACTGCATAAGTCAACAGCAAGATTGCTCCTCGTTAGCTCTTTCCATATCAGCATACATAAGAGAATATAAATAAGAAAAAATGGAAGTTCGTACTCTCTCCATCCAATATAGCTTGTGTGATTCACAAAATTAAGATCCTTAGGCAGATATGACAAAATGTGTAAAAGATCTGAAAAACAACAAAATTCTCATGTCAGTATACTTGAATGATATTAATTCAGAAAATTTAATTACAGGTACCAACAATCATTCACTCGAGCAGAGATGCTAGAGCATATCAATAAATATTTATGCATCGTGTTCAGCAATATGTAATTGGGATTTTAAACTTCAACAGGAACTACATTGCTAAATCTATTCCAAAACAAGAATGCACATACAACAAGCTTGTACAAAATTCTGTAAATGAGAAAAAACACTCGAATAAACTTAAAACACACAGATAGAATAAAGAGTTAAAAGATGCTCTTTTGAGTAACAAGCAATGGAAATCTTAACATCATCAAAAACCCCATCTTACAATATGGAAACATTATATACAAACTTCCAATCAAACTGCTCTCTTTCTCCCCTCGATCACAATATATGCATAAATGTATATACAAAGCTACCATCTTGACTGAGAAGTAGGATAAGCAGCAAAGACATCAATAACCCAACTCCAATTATATACATCATGAATGCACAGAAGGCAAAATCGCATTTTTATACACGCACAAACACATTTGACATACTCAACAGACACACAGAAAAAAAGAATTATACATACCTTTATGAAAAAATGTAATAGAAATAACAGCATCCAAATAACAGATACATATAAAAGTCTCCGAACATAGGCACAAGAAAATACAGATATGAAGATACCATCTTGGGTAACAAGGGGGTAATCATTTGCCGAGAGATTGATAAACCAATCCCAATCTGCCGCAACACGGAGCATAATGGACGCGCCGTGAAGTGTGGAGGAAAGAGATGAAGGACCAGCGGAGAACACATAGTCAGCCTTGCCAATTACATGTACATTCTGAGCAGCCCTGAAGACGGGCACTGATTGAACTCTAAGGGCCAGGGTATCACGGTCAGCCTGAGGAGCTGCCCGGTCCAGGTTGAGCAAGTACTGATTCCTGGGATGGTAGATAGAGTAGAGTAGTCGGATGATCCGATCCGAATCATTGGCGGATCCGGATATGAGGTATGCTATGGAGGGAGGGGTTGGAGGGAGCGGCGGTGCAGCTGAAGGGGTGTTTTGATTTTGGGTGGTGTTGGGGTTGTGGAAAAGGAAGCGGTGGTGGTGGGGGAAGAGGGATGGGTGGGGTTGGGTGGGGGGAGGTGGAGAGGAAGGAGAAATAGTGAACGAGAGTACGAGGAGAAAGAAGAAAACGGTGGTCGCTAATAGAATGTAAGGGGTAGTAATAGCAGCGCCGGTGGCTGTGGTGATGGGTGGCGGATGGTGGTGGAGGTGCATTATATAAATGAATTTTGATTCTTTTCTTTCTTGTGAATGTTTCTTGGGTTCACAGTGCTCCGATTTTGTCGAAATAGGATTAATGTTGTTTGTGAATTCTCGTCGGAAAATTATGACCGGCTAATTCGAATCAAGAATCCATTGGTGGCCGAAGATGGAAACAGGGTAGATAAATGGGCTACAGATGATTTATCACATGAACTAAAAGTAATAAATGGGCTTGTCAACAGTGGATTTAGGTGCCATTTTCACTAGTTGAAAAGAATCTCCTACATTTTTTTTAGATCTTAAATATATTTTTTTGGATTAAAAAGTTCTCATTTGCGATATACACCATATCTGTTGGAAATAGTAGAAAACCACATACTTGAAACCTTTTATACGAAAAACACTCATACCGTTAAATTTGCCAAATAAAACAGTAAAAATGTCAAAATTTAAAAGTAATAATTGCAATTTTAGTATTCAAACTTTTTATCATTTTACAAATTATACTCAAATTTTTTTATGTACCACCCACAATCCTAAACGATTAAAACTTCATTTTCCACCCCTCCTCACTTCATCTTCTTCTCCAAAACTTTATTATTTTACAAAATCCTCCTAAATCTCTCACCCCAAATTTATCCATGATAGGTCCTCACACACACACAACGGTGCTTCACACGAGGCACGATGGGCAGTTGAATTCATCGAAGGCAAAAACACCTTAATCCGCCTTAAAAGCTGTCACGGCTACTACCTCACGACGGTGGAGGATCCATTTCTTCTCGTCATGACCGAAAAAAATTCTACAAATTTTTACGGCAACAAAAATGGATACTTCAATTGAATGGGAGCCTATAAAAGAAGGGAATTCTATGAAACTAATGACGAGGGAAGGGAACTTCTTAAGAGTTAATGAGGGAACGTCGCCATGGAGGAATTCAATAACTCATGATATTCCTCGTAGAACTGCAACTCAAAACTGGGTTTTGTGAGTAGTGGATATTGTGAATATTTTTAATTTTGGGAATAAGAAGAAGAAATGAAGAATTTGTGATAACGGATTTAAGAGGGTTTTAGAAGTGATTAAATAAAATATTAGTGTTTTGGGGTAGAAGATGAAGTGCAGTGGGATGGAAAATAAAGTTTTAAAGATTTAGAATTGTGAGTGGCACATAAAAAAATTGGGTTTAATTTGTAAAACATTAAAAAGTTTGGATATTAAAATTGCAATTATTACTTTTTAATTTTGACATTTTTACTGTCTTTAACGGCAAATTTGACGGTAGGGAGATTTATCGCACAAAATGTTTCAAATATGAGGTTTTTTGCGACTTCCATAGGTATGTGGTATATCACAAATAGAAACATTTTTAGATGGATTTTCTGCTATTAATCTTTTTTTTTCTATGGTTAAGTTTGTGTGTATTATGTGGCACGATCATAGAGGAAGTAAACTGTCCACCATTACTCTTCTCTAAACACTCTCACACCTACCCAAACTTTCGTCATACATGCTTAATGAGGGTAAAAAATTGCATCATCACGGTCACATACGCAACCTAAATTTCAAAATTTTAGTTAAGGTAACGGTGGACCCAACTCGCCTCATTTCTCGTAAGCTCGATCAGACGAGACAAATTTAGCTTGGCCCCTATAGCTCATAGACTCCGTGTGCTGGCTCTAGGTCGAGTAGGGCCAAGCCCATTGGTCAAAAAGCTGAACCAAGCTCGCTTAATAGGCAGAGGCCATCCTTACATCTAGTCCATTCGTCAAAATTAGACTTTGCCTCCAAAGCTGTCACTGGGAGATTCTTCCCCGAATTACTCTTATCTTACTAAAAATTATCGATCTTTTTTTTGCCGGAGCTTCCTCTATTCTTTTGTTCTGCACCAATGTATTGCTCTGTCAAAGGAAGCCTAATCAAAGCATGTAAACAAGAAGATCAACTCATCAAGGGACGAAAAACCAACTCTGCTTGACTTTTGAGTCACCATTGGAGCTATTCTTGCATTTGTATATGATGTTCCAGGATCCAGCACTATTGTAGCTGAAAAGCATGAAATGTTGGACTGGACTTTCTTTCTTTCTTTTGTTTTTTTTTTGTACACAACAATTTACATAATGGTTTACCAATAAATGATATGACGAGATTTAATTTGATCAAAATCTCATCAATCATGCATGTTATCTTTCCTGTGCATGAAGGAGAAGGAAAAGGAGAATAAGAAGAGTTCCAATGAGACTTTTAGTTGATACCTAAATTATATATATATATATATATATATATGAACAATTGGGAAGAAAATCGAGTAGAAACATTGATATCTTAATGTTTCATGACGCGATTGTCATGGAACTTAGACAGCAACTTTACAACTCATTTCTCTTTAAATCCAGTGATCTTTTTAATGTAAAACTGTTATATAAACAAAGGCAAATTTTGGTAAAATCTTTTTATTTGTTTTTTTAGTAGTATTTCAAGAATAGTTTTTCTTAATATAGTCATGATTCAATAATTTTTTATTGTTGCTTTCGAGAGATTTTGTCTTTGATATCGAAGACTTATTATGATCGTGCCAAGATTTAGTTGAATTCTTGATGTTCGTTGTATCTCTAGTATTGACTAGAGAGAAATTATGGATTTCCATCTTTGTCATATGATGGTTTATCGTTGTTGACAAAAGATGCGTTCTCGAAGTATAGAACGCTTGACATGGATTTTGAGAAGTTAAAGGGAGGTTTTGAGATTCAAAAGTTGCTTCTGAATTGTTTGACTATTTTATAAAAGTGATTCTTTTAGATATAAGAGCTTTTAAGGTGTGTTTGTTTGAAAAAAATTTCTATGTAAAATGGCATTTTTCATTCAAATTTCAAGTTTTGGAGTGTTTGATTGCCATTTTTTCATGAAAAATAATTTTCAATTTTTAAAATATGCCTACATTTCCTTATTTTTGAGGAAAATATTTTTCTTTGGGGGAATTAGGTTTTTATTCCTCAAAACAAGGAAAACATTTTCTTTTTCTATGAGATATTTTTCATGCCAATCAAAAACACCCTCGAAGAAATTTGGTACACATTAAAATTTTATTCTCATTCTTCTACTCATTTTTAACCACACATTTTTCAATAAAATATCACATCAATAACTTTTTATTTTTTTTCAACCACAAATTCTTCATCAATTTACTATTCCAGAATATATTCTTCCAAAATAATGTGGCTCAAACACACTCATAACTTTCTTTAAAAGCGTTTCCAAAATATAAAGGTTTTTTAGAAATTAATTTTTAGATAAAAATTATTGTAGTTTCTTCAAGAAATTTTTCTATAAAAATAAAAAAATTAGAACAAAAGTCATATCAAACGGTTGTGTAAGTGGGTCAAGCCTTTAGTTAATACTAGAGAAGAAAACATTGTATTTGTATTATTGTTTTAGCAGAGTTTTTTCGAAATCTGATCCGTAAATATAGACGTATTGTCAAATCAAGTTAAATATTGTGTCTTTAATTTCGTTCGTTACATTGGGTACAAACTTGAAAAATAGTTATTCTCTAAGTACAGAGTAACTCACAGAATTTGTACAAGATGCTGTTGTGGCAGCATCCTGTGCACCCATGTGTGTATTTTTTTCTCATCTTTGAATTCGTGTTGTTCATTTCAAATTTTTATACCAATTCTGTACAATTTTCGTGTACATGTAGACTGATTCCTTGAAAAAATGCCAAATTTCAACCTTTATTATTTGTCACTTTGATAGGATAGAGTTGCAGCGTCGAATTTAAGCCAACAATCTTAGATGTGACAACTGACAAGAAATCCTTTATTTCTCAGCACATTCCAGCCGGGAAAAACGGCCATGGAAGAAAAAACTAACGACCCTCCGAAACAAGAACAAGAAAATCAACAAGAAGGGACGTGGGCCCGACAAGCATGGGCCCACCTATCAACAGTACGCCAGCAGTCTCCTTTAATCCAGTGCATAACCAACTTCGTGTCAATGGATCTCGTCGCCAATGTTATGCTCGCCGCCGGCGCATCGCCGGCGATGATACATTCAATTGAAGAAATCCCGGACTTCACTCCGAAGGCTCACGCGCTTTACATTAACGTTGGAACACTCACACCCGATTGGCTACCGGCAATGAAGCTTGCAATTCAGGTGGCGAATGAGAATAAAAAGCCCTGGGTGCTGGACCCGGTGGCGGCCGGAGCTTCGGGTTTTCGGTTGAAGGCTTGCCTTGAGCTTTTGAGGATGAAGCCTGCTGTCGTTAGGGGAAATGGGTCTGAAATTATTGCTCTTTTCAAGGGGTCCGAGGATTCCAATTCTAAGGTAAATTTCTTAATTTTTAACTTGGCATTGATTAAGGTTTTGTGGCATTAAGAGCTTACAAAATTTGGATGTTTTTAGATAGAACTCGTTCTTAAAACTAGCTAGCTTGAGTAGTTATAAGCCTCCAACTAAGCATCAATTTCACTATGTAAGACGCAATTAGACTCGTTACAATCCATTGTCACCAGCTCTTTGCTAGAACTGACTCTTAGAATTCACTGGTAAGTGGTGAGGTGCTTGAGTGGATTTAAGCCTACAACTCAAGTTTAATGTTCGTGGAACGAAGTTCGAGTTATAACTCATTATATACGATTCAAAGGCGAGGCTCATAAATTTTGGTTTTGTTGAAAATGAAGCTTTCATGTTCGACTAGTTGTTATGCATATCTTGAATTGGTATTTCAAATAATTTCGATTGTTTTAATCTGCCAAAGTTTTGAATTATGTATTTGTTTTCCATTCAATTGATACAAGTTCAAGTTTTATCTAATCAGTGTGGTGATGAAATAGATAACATTGATATGCTACAAAATACTCAAAATCCCAATACTTGTTCGCACTTCGCTTACATTTTGTCCATACTATGTAATAACTCTTTATTTGCATTTCTTTGCAGTACTAATCTAGACCATTTGATCTGAGATAAATTATATCACAGTGCACGATTCATTTCATAACTTCGAAGTTTATTGCAATTCCTTAATTTAGATAAACGGTTCCTTGTTTTTGAAAAGAATCCATTAATTCAGCACAGAACCGAAGGTCGTAATACCTCAGTGCAAAGTGCCACTTGTGAAGGGAAAAGCTTTAGTTAACATAAAACTCATCTCTCAAGGGGGAGGGTAAGGCCTCTTGATTCTTGTTTGGGATTTCTTCGGTTGGCCTCTCTCTTAACCCTGTTACGCGACTGAAACAACGAAACCGAATATTCTGTTGAATTTTTTTTGCCTAGAAAGTGTCAGCATGAATAAGTTGTGTTCGCCACTCAGATCTCATCATCACTATGATTTTTTTGAAAATTGATGATCTTAAAATGTTGTCTTTTTTTTGTTTTTTTTTCACGACATTTGATTTTCCAGTATCGTCCTTGAAGTCAATATATTTGTAGTCAAATTACCACTGCTTGATCAAAACATTTAGGTGGTTGATAGACACATGCCCATGGTGGCACTCATGTCATTACTGGCTAATCATAATTTTCCATTGGTTAAAGAGGGACTCGTGCATCACCTAAGTGTTTCATATGCAGTCGCAAGCCCACTAAGGGTTATAGTGGGTTGACAGCCAATATAAAACTTTGTTACATCGGGAACCTTAATGCACATTTTGTTGGACGTCCCCTAATGGTGACATGCATCGATCCCCAGCAGAATGAAAAATGGGCAAGGGTTAGCTAAGTTGTGCTCCATAAGAAACATGGCATTTTTGGCAACAGAGGTGTCAAAAAATAGTAAGCAAGGGTTCTTGTGATCTACTAGGTGGAGACGGGTAAAGAAGCTAGTCCAAGGTAAAGCGGAATGCCAAAGAAAGCTTCATGTGGGCTGTCCTAAATTTATAGAAACTAAGGCTTTGTTTGTAGCTATTGTTGTTTGCTTATACAGAAAGTGAAGCACATTTATCTCATTTCATTTTTCCTTTTCCTATTCCTTTTGCAGGGGGTAGACAGCATGCATGAATCAACAGATGCTGTTGAAGCAGCAAAATCCCTGGCTGAAGTAAGTGGAAGTATAGTTTCTGTATCTGGAGCTATTGATTTTGTTACAGACGGTCAACGGGTCGTTGGTGCCAAAAACGGGGTTTCTATGTTGCAGAAGATTACAGCAACGGGATGCTCTGTCACTGCCCTAATCGCTGCATTTGTAGCAATGGATCCATCACGAGCATTTGAAGCCACTGCATCTGCAATGTCCGTGTTCGGTGTTTCCAGTGAAATAGGTATGGACTTGGCTAAAGGTCCAGCATCATTGCGAATGCACATGATCGATTCACTTTATGGGCTAGATCAAGCTACAGTACTTCATCGTGTGAACATCAGCGCCATTTGATTGCAATTGGCAATCATATAAAGGGTGTGTCCTGGTCGAGTTTGTATAGTCGTAGGAATAGATGATCATTCCTGTATAAACATAAGTTGTTACTAAAGCTATGATCATCTTTCAGTGGCATGAAGCTTAACTAATAGGCATATTTGCTTATTCCGCCTTCCCTTATTAAGGCTACACAAGCCATATTTGTGAATAAAGTGATGCTTGAGAGCGTACGAAGATGTACATTTACTTGGTGACCTTCGTGCGCGGAAATAAAAATGTACATTTACTTGGCGACTTAGATTCAGAGTTAATCAGAACAAACTAAGCTTTATTTTCAATAAACTTGGAAGATGATACAAACAAATATTTATTAAAATATGCATTTCACAATCTGGACATATTTCGAATTGTAAATAGTTGGAGGGAAAAAAAAAACCATTATTTATTTCTACTTGGGCCTGCAGATTGAAGCTTGAACACCTCATCATCATCATTGGAAAAAGACTAGATAGAATGTTTGGCTAAGCTTATAAGCAGCACTGCTTCTTGGTTTATTTACTGCCGTAGTAAGACGGTAAATAAGCAGCTTCAAAACTTAGCCAAACATGCAATGGGAAGATGACTAGATCACATTGTACATCACATAACAAAATCATGCTGCAGCTGGCTTATTTATTTCCTCTATGGACACTTGAAATCAGTTTCCACACTGCATTCACAGATTTACATGTTAATCGGATTTAAACATCAAAGCACTGTAAAATTAGAACTCAAAGCTCAAAATTGGAAGATCAGTTGTCTAGGTGACGAGAAACAAAATTTTTACCCATTCTTATTGGTTTAACATTCTGAATGAGATGGTTCAACAATATACACCCTGATTCTTACGGGAAAATTCATCGATGCTCATCAAAATGGCAACTTACAGTAAATGGTGGCTGCAAACCACTCATTAACGATCTTCACCCACGTACTAGCCCAGCCAACGTCAATGCTCCATCTGATATAGAGAACAGGTTAATAAAGGAACAACCTAGGAAGCTCTATAAGGGTTTTAAGAACATTTATAACGTACTTTCTTGTCGAGCTTTCTAAATTCCAACTGATGAAGAACATCGCGAAACACATTGCCCCCAAGGAAAATATGACATGAAAGAGTCCATATTTATATGGTATGGCATCCTCTAACTGAACTTCAACTTTTCGAAACTGGAAATGTAACAAGAAAATAGTCCACTGTGTCTTAGGAAATTAACATAATACATGTACATCAAGCAAAATGAAAATTTTATCACTCTTTATTTTGCATTTAATTTTTTTCTTTTATCTTTGTTGGAAGAAGCTTAAATCACCTGAAATGTTTGCGAATCAATCCCTGTGGAAAATGTAGCCATGACAATTGCACATACAGCAATGAGGAAGCCCTATAGGCAGAAGTAGAATCAAAGATTACACGAAACAGATTACAGATAGAGTCCTTGTGAAAGAATTACAGGAACTTGAGAAAAGACCAAGAAACCACTCGAGTCTAGTAAAAACACCTTCATAAAAAAAATTATCACTGGTAATTTTTCGAATAATAAAAAAGAATTGCAAAAGTTTTCATAAATTGTTTGAATGATAGATTTTGGTGTGAAGAAAATGGAGATGAAAATCAAAGAGAAATCCAACCACCATGTGCATTCTCTTGTTTCTGAGGGCTGCATTTTTCACTGGCTGGCTCGCTGTCATTAAATTTCACCAAATGGGAAAAAAATTAGAACGCATAAAGGTATAATCTCAAGTTCAAT
This sequence comes from Fraxinus cuspidata, assembly GCA_903798385.1. NCBI lineage: Eukaryota > Viridiplantae > Streptophyta > Magnoliopsida > Lamiales > Oleaceae > Fraxinus > Fraxinus cuspidata. Next base: position 13,945 of record CAIGRP010042599.1, read on the forward strand.
GGAGAACGTGCTTTACAAGAAAGAATGCAAGCACTCTGTTTCATTTAAGGTAATTAAGCTTTCAATATATAACAAAGGTAACATGAATATTTGTGCTGATAGATCTCAAAAAGTAATTAAAGAAATGTTAATATTTATCGGTTGGGGATGGAGGAAGAGTACAGAAAAATTTAAGGATAGATATACGAGTGCCTAGTGAAAAATACGTACTACGCAGCATTTGGCAATTTCATCAAGTCCTCATGTGATCTTTTGATGACATTGAACATATAGTGATTATTTTCTACGTAGTACAAGAGAAGACTCGATAGAGAATAAATATATGAGGATTCATTACCTTCTGATAGCAGTCCAACAAAGGAACACGATGTAAGACGCCATGATTCCAGAAGAGAGAAGGCCTCTATTCACATGTCTTGATCATGCCAACAGTCACTTATGAGATGCAAAATACTTTTATGATAGGTATAAAAATCATCTTTCTTGATGATTTTTTTTTCTTTTTCATGAAATAAATTTACCTTAGAATGCAACGATATAATCATCATTACGACAAGCAAAATCACATTCCATGTGATGAAGAATATGTTAAGAGTGCACGATGGTTTTGAGGCGTAAAGCATGTACATCACCACCAGGAAAAGGGTAAATGCGCCAAAATCCTGGATCTTTTATGTATTACACCTCTTCAATGACTATCAAAAGAATATAGTTTAAAGAAATGCAAAAGTGTGTACCTTGATTTATTTCTGTCATCAGGCATCCAAATATTATTCCACCAGGTGATGAACTCAATGTCACTTATGAGCTGGAGAATCCAAAAAAACCCTGCACCATGAGTTAATACAAAATTGACTCATTCTTCTTCATCTGTCGTTTACTTTTTATGCACTGTAACGCGAGACAATTCTTTTGAGTCTTGAATATCAGTAATGCTGATAAAGGGATAAATCAGGAACTTGTAAAGGATTTGAAGGTTACCCTGCACCAACACGAGCAAGTTCACCTGCAAAAGGGACAGGAATAACCTTTTACATAATAGGACAGTAGTGGTGAAAAAGATGGGACAACAATTTTGAAAGGAATAATGAGAGTTCAAGAGACAATTTCCATATTGTTTTGAACATAGCTTTATGGTTACAACTTCAGTAATTACCAACATAATGTTTCCTTAAGAAAACTCAAGGAGTTGTATTTTTTAACTATCAGACGTACCGTAGATTTGAATGTAATACGAGGGAATGAAGAATGGAATTGCCAGTGATATCGTCAATATAAGGAATTTCAGTGCCCACCATCCAGAATGCCAAGCATTGGGAGCTTCATATAATTTTCTTGTGTTAAATGTTGTAAGAAACATTACGAAGAAAAATATCTAGATCATACGTCTAGGAAGCTAGACAAGTCAAACAGAGTGGCAGGACAGATTTCATGTAGATGACCTAGATTTATTGGAAACATTGCTTAGTTTGTTTTTGTAATGATTAAGCAAGAGAGACTTGAATCATAAGCAACAAATTTCAGAAATTCGTGCGCTGGTCGACTGTGTAAGGAACATATATGTAGAATTTAATTACAAGAAGAAAGGTACTCTTGATTTTGCTATAAGGACACAAAGCATCCTAAACTCACACAAAGAACTCCCATTGTACGGAAACAGTCTCCTTCCTCTATTCCACAAGCTTTTGTATTTGCAGCGAAAAAGTTCAAAAGAATGAATAGATGAGAACTGCCATCGCCAAAAATTACATTATAAAAAACATTGAGATCCGTTAAATGTACTTAAAAAACCCCTCGAAAAGACTTTGAAATGTCATAAAACAAAGAAAAGGAAGGAAGAAAAAACGCCTCATTTTATATAGATATTAGTATATATATCTCTACATCTTGGACAATTTGAAATAATTCACAGTCCCATTAACAAGAAAATCTATTCATTAACAATGTGGTAGAAGTCTGACTTACAATGTAATATCGGTAAAGCCTTTACTTCATAGTCACGAAAGAGCCAAGCTATAAGATTGGTTATCAAGAAAACCATGCCATAAGAATAACGGGCTTGTAAAGACTTCTTTTCTATTGATCACTGAATGCTTTTCTGCACTGACAATTCGGGTAATTCTTCTCATTGAGCAGCTTGAGTGTCGCTTATTTTAATTTCTACTATTGTAGGTTCATCAGTTCCACCATGCCCCCCCATCCTGTAGATTCAATCGACAAGGCAAAAACTATTTATTGTCACTAGACACTACATAAACATTTGTTCGAAGCACAATTTGTGATTGTTCTTTACGTTATATACAGTCAATGACTGGTTTCAATGACTCACCCAGCTTCTTCATCACATTGTTCACAACAAATGCAATTCAGTACATAAAATTTATTCAAGAATCACAGCAGCACAACAATGTGAGAAACAAATATCTCAAAAAAAGTCCAGCTGAATAGTTGTAATTAACTGACCTTTTCTTTCTTGTTCTTGGGAGTGGCACACACTACAGCAAGAAAGAGAAGCTCCTTATTTATTAAAATAAACTGCTACAGAAGCACCTCACTTTTGATTTTTCAAAGAAAGAATAAACACCAAACTTCTAGAAATTTTGTGCGAATTACAAACAAATATTCATTTCAATCAGAATCACTCGCGGATAGAATTTTCAATGGCGATCATATACTCCATTAGTTTTTCTATTATTATTCTCGAAAAGGCTCCATTGATAATTTTTCCAAAGGCCAAATTGCTTGAGCCGCATCTGATTGATTTACTCACTCTCTAGGCCAAAGGGAGTAATCTTTTCGTCTCAAGGTACGATAACATATGCATTGATTCTTGTAGTATATACTACGACACTAGCTAGACATGACATCCCATTAACACTTCTAAACATCTCGCGCATAACAGTTGTACATATTTTAGTTCCTCGTATTCTAAAACATTCTCATTTACAAACTCCAATAGCAATTACATATTTTGGTTTGGACATTTGGTCGAGTATTAAACATTCAAAATACTATGTACAAGGAACTGAAAAAGAGAGACGAATAATGGAAACACAAACCATTGTGATAGAAAAGTCTGTTGACGTGAGAGGTGCTTTTGAGTGTCGACCAAGATCGAAGCAATGGGACAAACATATGAAGACAAAATGAGTTGAACCAGTTTTATTGGATTTTTTTTTTCACTAAACGAGCTATAAGTTTGTCAATAAAGAGGATTGGAGAATTCAAATTCTCAATTAGTTTAGATGGAAATCTGGAGGTCCATGTTTCGCTAAAAATATAATTACAATCTTGTCAAGAATTGGTAAATAAAAAGATGAGATTATGGAGTGCTCATTTCTAGCCATGTGCACCACCGCTTTAAGTATTTATTTTATGTCGTTTTTTCCCTCTTCAACCAAATACCTTGGCCATGATTAGTAATACTTGAAAGTTTTCTATTATAATTTTTTTTTTGTCAGGACATGTTATGCATAAGGAATGTTGCTAGGTGTAAAATGATTGGGCTTAGGTGGTGTCTTCTTGGGTTAGAGTAATTTTTTGGCTATTGGATTTGGTGAAAGCTGGCGAGAAAATATGCTGGTAAGTGCGTACAGGGCAAATTTGTGTACTCAATGCTGAACTTCAGGCTCCAATATGTTATGAATTGAAGAATATTCAAGTTGAGGAGTTACTAAAAAAGTAGAATAGACATTAGTACAAGTAGAATAAAGGAACGAAAGTCAAGATGGATCAATTTTTCAGATACTCGTGCTTCTCCCCACATTGCTAGTAGCATGTCCGGAGCACATGTTTTGGCCTAATATGTCCATATCCCAAAATAAGTGATCCGTCTCGACGGTATAAAACCTCTCAACAACTCACGTTCTTTTATTTGTTTTATGGGATCCTATCAGGATATTCTTCTCAAAATTTATAGTTAATAAGAAAGACAATCACTTAGAATCAAGCTCAGAATCCACCCCAAGCACCAACTTTTAAACCTTCACTTCAAAATACCAGTGGGCCTAACCCACGTTTAGTAACAATGTACATCATTCTCCCCTCTAATTAAATACATAACCTCCAATTTTACTACCAATCGATACAATCACTTATTCTCAAAAGCTACAACTAACATAGGAGAGGCAATCTTGCCCTATATACCCAAATCAGGTTCACAGACCCTATTAATTTATGAGTGTCTGTACTTCGAATTATCCATTACAAAATAAGCACACCATGGATGCTCTACATCATATTCATCTTCCTTTTTTTCCCCTTCTGTTTTCAAGTCAGTTTATTTTAGTTTACTTTCAGCAAGCCCCTAAATTGCATTTAATAACAAACAAATCTCGAGGATCACTTTGCAGCTCATAAACTGAAAATATGGTAAACAAGATGCAGCTCAGTGATCGAGAGCCATTGAGAAAATCAAATTTGAATAGCAAGTACTAGAGGATTTTCCCACATAAAGACATCAATGTGCGACATCAAAAACAAGAAAAACGAGCCTTCTTGGTTTCCAAGACAAACAATTCAAAACCAAGATTCCTAATCCGGTGCTTGTTCGTTCCTCATTATGATTACAAACTATGCCAACTCATCAAAAAATCATAGAACCTTAATTTTTTATTCGGTTTTCTAGACGTTTTAGTAGTCCATTCCACCCATGCCACCGCCCATTTCAGGGGCTGCCTTCTCGTCCTTAGGTTGTTCAACGACAATTGCTTCTGTTGTTGTCATTAAAGAAGACACGCTGCAGATGACAGAATAACAGTCAATATTTGTATACGTGAGTGTGCGCACCAACATATTTCATAGATCTATAGAATGGACCGAAAATGATTTGCGTCACGGCTGTTTCAGCTCACCTGGCAGCATCAGTCAGTGCAGTTCTGATGACTTTCAAAGGATCGATAATTCCTGCCTTGACCATATCAACATATTCACCTGTTTACACAAGGAAAAGGAGCATGAACAATCATAAAACGAACTCTGGAGTCACCTGCAAAACACGCACAAAATATGCATGTAAAGTCAGACCTTTAGCTGCATCATAACCAAGATCCGGGTTATCCTGTTCCAACAGCTTGCCGACGACAACAGCGCCCTCCACTCCGGCATTTGAAGCAATTGTATGTACTGGTGTCTGCGATTAGGAGTTCACAATGCGTCAGTTAAACGGACAAATGAGCTCATGTAAATACAAGAGAATTGAAAATTAATGAAAACCCGTAATCACACACAAAAGATTCATGCCCAGATTTAAATTATAAAACCGAGAATGGAAATTCATACCTTCAACGCATTTTGGATAATTTGTACACCAATCTTCTGGTCAAAGTTGGCTGTTGGCAATTTATCGAGTTCTTTTGATGCATATAAAAGAGCAACACCACCACCTGCATTATTATAATTGCTTTAGCATATACCATAGCTGATAATAGCAGAGGCCAAAAGGAACAAGATGAGACATGAATATATGAATGTACCTGGTACAATTCCCTCTTCAACAGCGGCCTTTGTGGCATTTAGTGCATCTGTAACTCTGTCTTTCTTCTCACCAACTTCTGCTTCACTAGCTCCTCCAATCTGCAGGGGAAATTTTTTTTGTTTAATTAAGACACTAAATCACATATCATAAAAGACAGATATATAAAACATTACTATAGTTAAGTACTAAACTCATAATGCTTGTGCTATAGGAAATTATACCTTCAATACAGCTACACCACCAGATAGCTTAGCAAGTCTTTCTTGCAACTTCTCCTTGTCGTAGTCGGAAGTACTCAATTCAATTGCTGACCTAATCTGAAAGTATAGATGAGAGTGTAAAAATAGTGATATACAGGCTGAATTCTATACTGTGTACCAGATTTATATTTAAGTATATCATCATAACTAACCACCAGTTTGGAGATCAGTCCAAAAATGTTAAAATTAGTTCTGTGAATGAAGCAACACAAACCTGCTCGCATCTTTCCTCTATGGTTTTCTTCTCACCAGCTCCATCAAGAATAACAGTGTCGTCCTTAGATATTGTGATCTAGAACATGAACAGCAAAAAGAAACGTCAATCACATAAAAGAAAAACCTTTTCGTCTCTCTGAAAGCTCTAAAGCAGATCCATAATAAGAGAATGAAATGTATTATCATCCAAGTTCATCAAATGGCAATATAGTTTACCTTTTTACAAGAGCCAAGCATATCTAACTCTACATTTTCCACATTCAATCCAAGCTCTTCTGTTATGACCTAAAAAGACAAATTAACCAATTAACGAGTGGTGTGGGAAAAGTAAAATTGTGTAGAAGCAGTAAAAAGAGTACTCTACTCACCTGGCCTCCCGTTAAAGCAGCAAGATCCTGCAGATTAGCCTTCCTATTTTCACCAAACCCAGGAGCTTTTATAGCACAAACCTGCACATATTTCAGATATATTACTAAAATTAAGCTTAAATCAACACAACTGCCTGGAAAGCCAATTTTCCATCATAAAAGCAGTAGAGGTACCTTTATTCCAGCACGGAGCTTATTAAGGATAAGAGTTGCAAGTGCTTCACTTTCCACATCTTCAGCAACCATCACTAGAGGTCTTTGCCTCTGGACAGATATGGAAACTTAGAATCAATCACACAACTCCAAAATAATATTGATTTAAAATACTGATAGTTCAGATCGAGGGCCTTGAAAGATTTACCTTCAAAGCTAACTCCAATACTTTAACAACAGCATTTAAGTTTGAAATTTTCTTCTCATGTATAAGAATGAGAGGGTCGTCCAACTCCTGCAGTTGTTAGAGAGATTGTTAATAGACTTTTCATCCAGCAAGGATTCCATTTTCTCAGTAGTAAACATTTTATTTCCAGTAACAGCATCAGAGGGACTTACGCATTTCTGGTTCTTCTGATTTGTAATGAAGTAAGGGGAGATATAGCCTCTGTCCAACTTCATTCCCTCAACTACTTCCAATTCATTGAACAGCGTTTTTCCATCCTACAACAGCATATGAACACCTTAGTTTACAGATTGTACATAAAAATTTAAGATACAGACATGCTTGTCTTGTAGTGCTTGTAAGCTATGGATCCTAAGGAATGTGGGGGAAAACAAGTGGGTCCTCGGAAACGTGTGGATAAAGGTACATTTAGCAAGCTAAATTATAATTTTAAGCTCCAAACACGGTCTGAGGAAAAAGAGTTATCTCTGCCATAAACAAGAGATGTCAAGAGGAGTAGAACGTGTGAAGCAATGAATTTAAAACCAAATGTCAGCTTTTATAAGACCAGCAATATAGTCAATTTACTAATAGCATTTACGAATTTGTATGAACAAGAATACTATGAAAAACCACCATGTCTACAGAAAGCATGACAGTAAAAATTGTCATAGCAACAAATGGCTAATTAAATCTGTTCACTTTGAATCTGAAAAATAGAAAAATATATATAATTAATTCAATATTCGTATTATGCATATTCCCCATAGAAAATCAAATTTTACTTCATAGATATCAGCCAATGAAAGACAGATTATTTAACTACTGATCACTGCACCCAGGGAACACATAAATCTATTGCATTTTGGTTGAGAATTTGATGACGCATTTTTTCCCAATTAGAAATTGCCTAGATATCAAAAAGACCTTTAGATGGTGTCTCTTTCTCCCAGCCTTTGAATATATTTTTCTAAATGACCATGGGGAGATCACTGGAGTTGGTAGGTCATGGCTGACTCCCTCAATGTAACAACACATTTAGTGGGAAATGAAATGCCAGAGGTCACCCACGCTAGAGAATTTAAACATTTATAATGAATTCTTACTTGAATGGTGATGACACCCTCTTTGCCAACTCTTTCCATAGCCTTTGCAATCAGCTCTCCAATTTCTCTTTCTCCATTTGCTGAGATTGTCCCAACCTACAATTGCATAATTAAATTAGTAGCCAGTAAATAAAAACTTACCATTATTTTTTCCACTGAGGTACTTCAATGTAAAGACAATACTTCATTTGTTTACCCTTTACATCTTTTGAAGCTCACTGGGCAGACTTAATTTTAACATTAATTAAGCAAGTAGGGAACCTAAGAGAAGACAAACCTGTGCAATTTCCTCAGATGTACTTATCATCCGTGCTCTGCTCTTTAAGTTTGTAACCACAGCATCAACAGCCATGGAAATACCTCGTCTTAGATCCATTGAATTCATGCCAGCTGCAACCGACTTGCAGCCCTCGGTATATATTGCACGGGTAAGGACTGTAGCACATGTAGTACCTGCACGAATTTGACAGAACCATGTTGAATTAGATCCAGAAACGTAATTCTGGAGGTCTCATATATATATATACACACACACAATGACCAATTAGCAATCTACCACCAAATTAAGTTGAAAACTCACCATCACCAGCAACGTCGTTTGTGGCATTTGCAACCTGCTTTACAAGGCTCGCACCAATGTTCTTGACTTTGTCCTTGAACTCAATGCTCTTTGCCACCGTTACACCATCCTTTGTCACTTTAGGGGCACCCCAACTTTGCTCAATCACTACATGACGCCCCTTCACCAATTGAAACATCAAAACTTTAGTCAGCTACAACTTTGATAAAACAGAGAAAGAGAACTTAGAGTAGAGATCAAAAGCAAAAAAATTGACAAGAAAAAAGTTGAAACAACATGAAAACTATATACAAGCGTCCCTGTATATTTTTCAAGCACAAGTAGGATTCATTAGAAGGCTAAATGGAAACATGAATGAATAGATACCACTATAATATATATTAAAATTAACTTCTATTGCAAGAAGCAGTAGCAGGATCATTGAAGTACCTTCGGGCCCATGGTAACTCTAACTGCCTCAGCAAGCTCTTCAACACCCTTGAGCATCAGAGCTCTGGCCTCCACTCCAAATCTAATGTCTTTTGCAGCATAGTTTCTGCTCCAACCCAAACTACTACCAATCTGCATCAAACCCACCAAAACACTATATCAGCACCCATCAACTACGGATTTTATTAAGTGAAAACGATTAAAATAACAAAAGCCCTTGGAAGTATTAATTACCTGATGACTGCTATTTCTTGCAACCCTGTAAAATCAAGAAGAAAACGAGTTCTTCATTAAATTCGAAATTGAACGATAAAAACATGCAAAACCAGTTGTAGACACTGTGTTTTGATGAATTTGGTAGAGTACCTGGCTTTAGAAGCAAGATTTGCCGCAAAACGATACATGTTTCGATCTAGGGATGAAACCGGAAACTGAAAAAATTGCTGAAATATAATGAAACTGGAGAATCACTATTGTCGAGAAATGAGGTTGAAATAGGGTCAGTATTGGTGGTGCTGGAGAATGGGGGTGCGGCTGTGTAAATGAAGATGCGAAGAAGAGTCTAGAAGAAGTGGCTTCTAGGGTTTTAGGGTTTTAAACATTTTAGCATTTACGAGGGTTTATGCTGTTCTTTCATTTTGTTTTATTTTTCTATTATAATTGCAATGGAATATTTCTCGGAAAATCTCATCTAGGGCCCCGAACCTTTGAACGTTGTGACGATAGGATCCCTATCCTTTAATTTATAGCACTTGTGTTCCAAACCTTACAAACGACAATGACCATTTTATCCTTAATTTAATCTACGAATAATTACAGCAGCGATTCCAAACCTATTTCTTTTTTGTAGATTTTATCTTAACCTTCACTTTATATTGCTCACAGTCCTAAACCTTTTATATTGTTGCAAGCAAGGATAAATGGATGGAATGATCCTTAGTTGGCCAATGAAATGAACCCAAAATCAAAACCATATTTCAACCCTTCCTTTCCATTCAAGTCATAGTCGGTACATCATATACCTCATATATCTCCTCGAACTTTACATCTGCTTCCTTAGTGTTCCAAATATTCTTGTCTAAGTTCCATTTCATGTTCAATCTCTTGTAATACTTCTCCAGATCCTTTTGACTTGCATTTTTTTGAAACTTTCAGAATGTCGTCATAATTAACACCCATTTTGGCTAAAAAAATTCTCTCTTTTCCTTTAATTCAAGGTTTTTTTGGGGATTTTATTGGAATGTGTTGGAAATGGTGGAGCAAGAGTAAGTGTGTATACAATGAAGGGTTTTAGAAGGTTGTGGGAGTGGAAATGGATATGGATCGTCGAGTTCCAGCGAGTTGGCCAATTGATAGACTTATTGAACTCTGGAGGCGCTGTCTAGTGGAACGATAAAAAAAAAAGGGGGGATATTATTTTATCAAAAGATAAAGATATCACAATTAAGAAAAGTACTGAGTAGAATTTTCATAACAACAGCCTTCAACTTTCTTCAGATTTCAATTGCCTTTTTTTAACAGCCCCCCCCTCTCTTTTGGTATC
>CAIGRP010042603.1:0-13477 GCA_903798385.1 Fraxinus cuspidata
ATTGTGTGACGTAGTACCTATGCATTCGGTCATATCTTGTTGAGGAGACAATAGCAATACGATAAAGATGTGATACATGATGGGTATAAAAATAAGTGCAACTTTGTCAAGGATGGAAAGTCTATTACACTTGCACCATTAACACCGGTACAAGAATATGAAGACCAAATCAAACTGAAAAATGAGGAAGAAAAGAGACGAAAAAGTTAGAAAAAAAAAGAGAAAACAGTAAGTAAGAGAATAAGAAAGAAAATAGTGATGTGGCTAAAAGAGAGAAAAATAGAGAAGAGCCACATGAGAGAAAAGAAGGTCTTCTGAGAGGAGAGAAAAACTGAGAGCAAATTTCTTTATAAAAAGGAGTGAGTTGAAAAGAGCGATAGTGGAAAGACAACAAATGATCTTATTGGTGTACAAGGAGTCACTCCTAGGAATCTAACCCACCCCTCCCTAGTATGGCTATTTCTTTATTGCAAGAATTTGGATATGTATTCCCGTAGGACGTGCCTAGTGAGTTGCCATCCATTCGAGGCATTAAATATCAAATTGACTTCGTACTCGGCGCAATCATTCCAAATCGACCAACTTACCGAGGTAATCCCGAAGAGACAAAGGAACTTCAAACGCAAATGGAGGAGTTGATGAGGACGAGTATGTGAGGGAGAGCATGAGTCCATGTGTCGTGTCAATCATACTTGTGCCAAAGAAGAATGGAACTTGGAGAATGTGGGTGGATTGCAGGGCCATCAATAACATAACGGTAAAGTATTCCTAAGTTAGATTATATATTAGACAAATTATTTGGTGCATGCATATTTAGCAAAGTTGATCTTAAGAGTGGTTACCATCAAATTTGAATGAGAGAAGGTAATGAATGGAAAATTGCATTTAAAACTAAATTTGGCTTATATGAATGGTTAGTCATGCCGTTTGGACTCACTAATACACCAAACACTTTTATACGTTTAATGAACCATGTTTTGCGTGCATTTATAGACAAGTTTATTGTGGTTTATTTTAAATGACATTTTAATCTATAGTAAGGACCTCAATGAACATATTGAGCATTTACGGAGTGTGCTAGTAGTTTTAAGAAAAGAATATTTTTTTGCTAACGTTAAAAAGTGCACATTTTGCATGGAAAGTTGTGTTTCTTGTATATGTGGTTAGTGTTAACGGAATAGAAATAGATGAAGAAAAGATAAAAGCTATTAAAAAATTGCCAACACCTAAAAGTATAACAGATGTTAGAAGTTTTCATTGTTTGACTAGTTTTTATAGGCGATTTGCAAGGGGTTTTAGCATACTTACCATACCACTCACTGAAGTTGTTAAAAAGAGTGTACGTTTTAAATGGGGCGATGAAAAAGAGCATGTATTCAACACTATTAAGGATAGGTTGTGCGAAGCATCGATTTTAGCACTACCTAATTTTGACAACTTTCAAGATTGAGTGTGATGCATCAGGTATAGGCATTGGAGCAGTTTTGGTGCAGGATAGGAGGTCGATAGCTTATTTTGGTGAAAAGCTAAGTGGAGTATTACTCAACTATCCTATATATGACAAAGAGCTTTATTCACTTGTTCGGGTTTTGGAGACATTGCAGCATTACCTATGGCCGAAAGAGTTCGTGATTCACACTGATCATGAGTCACTGGAGCATTTGAGAGTCAATGTAAGCTAAACAAAAGGCATGTTAGATGGATGGAATTTATTTAGACATTTCCTTATGTCATCTGGTACATACAAGGTAATGAAAATGTGGTGGCGAATGGGTTGTCTCGAAAGTATATACTTCTTACTTCTTTAAATGTGAAATTGCTTGGTTTTGAGTACAATAAGGACATATATAAATGATTTAGATTTTTCCAGCATATATGAATCATGTAATAAGGGTGAGATAGACAAATTCTTTAAGCATGAGGGTTATTCTTTCGGGAAAATAAACTATGTGTTCCTAATTGTTCCATGGATGAATTGTTGGTTAGAGAAGCACACAGTGTATGACTAATGAGACACTTTGGGGTTGCAAAGACTTTAGAGATATTAAGGAAATATTTTTATTGGCCTAAAATGATGATTGATGTAGACCGAACTTGTGATCGATGCATAACTTGTAAACAGGATAAGTCTAAGGTTCTACCCCACTGATTATAACTCATTTACGTGTCCCTAGTAACTCTTGGGTTGATATCTCCATGGATTTTTTTTTTGTTTACCTAGGACTAAAAGGGGTCAAGGTTCAATATTTGTGGTGGTCGATAGGTTTTCTAAGATGACTCATTTCGTTCCATGTCATAAAACCGACGATACCACTAACATAGCTGATTTGTGTTTTAAGGAGAAAGTGTATTTACACGGGGTCCCTGAGAGTATAGTGTCGAATAGAGATGTTAAATTTCTTATTTACTATTGACAGGCTTTGTGGGATAAGTTAAGCATAAAATTGTTGTTTTCTACTACTTGCCATCCGCAAACCGATAACAAATCGAAGTCGTTAATCAGACTATGATTCAATTGTTGTACACTGTGGTTAATAAAAATTTGAAAAGTTGGGAAGAATGCTTACCTTTCCTTGAGTTTGCAAACAATAAAGCTATACATTCTACTACTTCATGTTCAGCGTTCGAAATTGTTTATGGTTTAATCCACTAACACCATTGAATTTAATTCATTTACCCGTGAATAAACGTGGAAGTTTAGATGGGAAAAGAAGTCTAAGATGTTAAAATCACTTCATGAGAAGGTGAAATTGCAAATTGAAAACAAAAATAAACATTATGCGTCACTAGCTCACAAGGGCCGGAAAAGCGTTTCATTTGAACCCGGTGATTACGTTTGGATACATTTGAGAAAGGAACGATTTCCAGAGCAAAGGAAATCGAAGTTGTAGCCACTGAGAGATAGGTCGTTTCAAGTTCTCGAGAAAATTAATGACAATGCATATAAGTTGGATCTTCCTAATGAGTACAATATTTTGGCTACTTTTAATGTATCTGATCTCTCTTTCTTTTATGCAAGTACAGATTCGAGGACGAATCTTTTTGAAGATGGAGGGGATGATGTGAGCCCGGAGTCGAGTGCATCAAAATCAAGCCCAGGAAAGAATCCATTGATTATCGAGGGAAGCTCGATGACACAGTCAAGAGCAAAGCAGGTGAAAGAGGCGATGTGATTGCTTGCTCAAGCTACGGTGAACGAAATGTCGAATTTAACAAGCCAAGAGAAAAGTTTCATATTGGGCTTGGAAAAAGAAACTAAATGGATCAATTCGATTCAAGCAGCAAACGAGCAGCGTGGATGAAAACGTGCTAAACTTTCAGCTCTGATGTTGAATTTTCGTCCATGAGTACAATCCGAAAATGGCACAAAATTCTACACAAGGAAAAAGAGGTTTCAAAATTAAAGCTATGCGACCGTATAGACCAATCTAGACGCGAATTTTTCCAAATTTCGCATAATCTTCTATTATGCTAAAATTCTATTCTTGGTATCTTTTGTAATCTTTTAGACTTTATTTCCGTTTAAACTAGGATTTAGTTGTGTTCCAAATAAATAGGACCTATTATTTCATTAAAAACAACACATTATTGAGAATTATTTTGTGAGGCAAATTTGCTTTCATCCATTATTTTTCGTTGTACAATTTGTGAACTTATCAAGAATCATTATTGTGGCATTCAAATCAACCAGTTGAGATTGTCAAATATTTAATCAAAAGGGTCAACATTCGTTTACGTTTTGTTGGTTATTTTGATTCGTTATTTTGGAATCAAATTCAAAACTTTGATTATTCTGGTTATCTTGAATTTGATTTCAATCTAATTGTGGGTTTCGTAATTTTTCGCTACGTGGGTTCACATCAGTATTTATTCATGCAAAGTGTATAAATGAAGAATTTAATATACAGCATATACCATCACTTAGTAAAAATTATATTTAAAGCATGTTTGATGTAAGTTTTTTATAGAATGTATTTTGTGAAAAAATTTAAAAATGTAGCTAAAAGCTATAGGTTCAAGTACAAAATTATTTTATTGGGAGAATTAATAATTGAAAATGAATTTGAGAAAAAATGAATTTTAAATAATATATACCAAACATAGGCTAACAATTGAAAAACAACCCAGATGATCAACTAAGGCTCCTATTATCGACACGTCATTTTACGTTAAAATGTCACATATTTTAAGCGTATAAAATAGTTAGAGAAAAGTTAGACATGTTAATTTAAAATGGCGTGTCAATAATTAATTGGACGAACAGTAAATTGGATAGCAAATATCATCTCCAAAATTATTGCTTAGTGACCAAGGAAGTAGATGTGTAGATAGACAGCTAAAAGGTTTTGAAAAAGTTGCAATCATAATCATCAACTTTGAGGATAATCCGCTCTTGGTATTCAATTATATTGGAATAATTGAGTCTTGTACTTTTCATTTTCATGAGAAAGAGGTCTCTTGGAGTGTGTGTGCGCGCGTGCCAAAAAGAGGCATTTAATTGAATGAATTTAAATAAACAAAAAAAATACAAAAAATACAAAAAAGGGATGAAAGAACGTCACATTCCCCCAACTCCCTCCACCATGGTTAGCCCCCTATTGCTCTTGAACGATATAAAATTCCTAAAATACCTTATAACAAATAAAGAGTTAATAAGGAATCGCTGTCAAAAAAATCATCAGATATTTTCACTTCAAAAAAATAAAAAAAAAATCTCAAACTCTAATAAAATCCTTTATAGCTTTCCCAAAACCTCCAATTGAAACCACAAACGCTTGTGCCACTTAATCGAGCTGCCCAAGCAACATTCAAATAAATCAACTATACAAAATCCGTCGTTGCTCCAATCACTAGCAAACAACTCAATATTGTCGAAAGGTGGATTATAAATGCTCCCTCTATATTATAGTGTATGATAAATATATCGTCCTTATTCAAAGTGTACATACAATAACATATCAATAAAATAAATTAATTCATTGAAAAATGAAAACTCAATTTATAACTTGTTAAATAGACAATCAGAAGATTAAAAAAAAAAAAATCTCACTTGGCACCAAGTCACTTGTGCTCAACTTTAAAGTCTTATCCCTTGTAATGAATTTGAGCAACTCTCCTTTCCTATCTTAGAAGGAGAATGACTTCAAGCATGGCTATTCCATTACAGGAAAAGCAAATTAGAAGAAATTAAACAAACCATACATAATCTCTTACAACATTTATCACTCGTCCCTCTTATTTAATCCCGTGAATCGTGGCCAATCTATATAAGATTTCATTTTTTTTCTTCTCCAAGATCACATCATTTGCATCATGATTGAGCAATAGATTGTAATTTGATGGTTAAATTTTTGAACCAGAAGGAAGGGGTTGTTGGAATTGTTGATACAATGCTGCCATCCTGCTATAAGCTTCCGTGCTCATTGGCTGCAGCCATTTCAAATCAAAAATGGAATTCTGTTAGTTGATAAATAAATATTTTTTGTGCAAATTATGTAAACAATTCCCACCCATCACCCATCCTGACTTGATGGGCCCTAATGCCACGTAGACAGGTGCTTAGTACCAGAGAAACCAAGTGATTAAAATGCTACAAGGGCTACCACCTAATCTGACTGGTGTTAGCATTGTTTAAGAACTTATTGGTTGTGTAAAATTCACCTGTGACTGGCAAGCAAGGAATGCAGATAGGGGGTCTGTAGATATTACAGAAGCTGGAGTTGGCATACGATCCCAAGGCGGCATAAAGGGTGGTGCGGACCCTGGAGGAAGAAAGGGGGGAAGAATTGCGGCTCGGCCAATTGTGTTCAAATCCATTACTCCCATTCCCATCCCAGCCATGGCCGCCATTCCTATTCCGGCCATGGGATTCATCATCGATGACATTTGAAGCTGTTGTTGCATTGCCAATGGCATCATCAGAGATGACATGTTATTCATTCTGTTAATCATCTGAACTTGTGCTTGCAGCTGTTTGAGATATTCTATTACTTCATCCAGCATTGAGGCTTTATCAGTCTGCAACATTAAGGTATGTGAATGAATCTACCAAAGGTAAATATAACATCAATAAGGTTGCGGGGTTCTATGTCGTCTCTTCTTTTAAGAACAAATATCGGAACGACAAATGCATGAATCTACTATTTAGCAATGCAAGTAGTCTACCGAAGAATGAGGATATAGGACTAGAATCTACAAAAAGTGAAGCCCAAAATGACTCGTTTGCGTAACCCTAGTTGGATGAACTACCAAGCACGCAAATTTATAAAAACATATATCCTAAAAGGTCGGGATTTGGTTCAACATTAAAGAACACAACATGTCTCTCCACGTGAATCATGTCAAGTCAAACAAAGGTCAAATTATTGTACCGAGCCACTTTTACACTTGTGAATTTCCATATTTAGGGAGTAACATATTCACAAAGAGTGCACGTCAATGATTGAAAGCAGACAGATATTAAGTCCCTACCTGGACTAACTTTATATGGTAATAGATGATTGTGTATACAACTAACTCTTCTTCTGTCTACATGTCTATATGGCAAAATTGTATGTGGACTAGGATCATCTTTACACTTATATTTGGGGACCACTTTACACAACATTAATTATCCTGTCTACTTTGAGTAATTAAAGCCCTCAACTTTGTTTGTCGAAAAAAGTAAAAAAAAACTCATTTTTCACTTCTTGAGGGAAGTAAGTATAAACACTTTCTTAAAAGTATCTTTTTAACAGAAGAAAAAGAAGTTTATCTATCTATACCTTGCTGGAATTTGGGACCAACTTCTGCAATGTCTTCATCTTCTGATTAATCTTGTCTCTTCTTTTCTGCAACAAATCATTATTGCGTGTCTCATATCTAATAATACTTTGTTAATACACCACATATATTTATAAATATTTTCCGCCAAAAGTAGAAATTAAGAATTTTTATTACAACATAAAGCTTTCTCGACCAATTTTTTCCCAACCAACCATAAAATAGCGAGTAATATTATTTATCACGATGATAATGGAATATCGGTGATGTAGCAATTCATTATCTCTCACGTTTCTCTCTTTATCATTAAAATTGAATAGTTCAATCACATTATTCAATATAATCGGTCATATTATCGATGTTTCATCATGATAATGATAAATAGCATTATTCTGATGAAATTTTATTTACTGACTAATAAAAATAACAGCTTTGCCGACCAGATAATATATGCATATAGAAAAGATAGCTGAAGTGAGGCTATACACGTTCAGATTGGTTATGAATAGCAGCTGCCCTACTCCTTTTCGTTGAAATTGAGGATTTTCTTGTTCCTTTCTTCTTATTCTCCACATTGCTAGTCTCCCTCTGCAATATTATCAAATAACACACAACAATAATAAAACATTAGTTAGTCGTGACGAATTTATTTCTTTGTTGGAAGACAAATTTTTGTTAAGTAATTGGCAACGTGCGAACGCCGCCAATACTATAAAATATAAATCTTGTCCATAAATTTAAAATTATTATCAAAACTTAACAATTTATATGTAATTTAATATAGAAATACGAAAAAAAGTCATATAGGCATAAACTTTTTGGTGGTCATAAATTCTAAAAAACAAAATTTTAATCCCTTAAATTATATAGCAAAGGCACTGAAGGAGTTATGGGACAAAAACATTTGAATATAACTAATACATTAAAATAATAATAATAATAATAATAATAATAATAATAATAATAATAATAATAATAATAATAATAAGTACTCACATTAAAATACTCACAATATTGAACTAATACATTAGAAAAAATAAAATAAAATAATAGTAATAATAATAAATACTCAATAATTTTCTTTCACCTAAAAAACACTAAATGGTTTAAACCAGGTTTACTACTAGAAGTATAGGCAAGAAAAGTAACAAAATAGCCCCACGGGCATGGTACACTAGTAAAGCAGGAGGGTTCTCTACAGAGCATCGGATGTTCGAATTTCCGCTATAGTTGGAAGACAACATTTATGTTGAAAGACAGATGTCATATGATGGCAAAGTTATAGTGTACTTTGTCGTTCATTTGGGGTCATTTCCGCACGTCGTAAATGGAGGTTCACGAGAAGGGGAATCTCTTTTTGAATATCCGATTCAAGTGTTTATAAGCTGTGACCGCATTCGAATTTACCTGGGTGGAGAACCAAAAGGAAGGTCGCCACTCTTCAGGATTAGTTGTGCGAAACTAAAAAATAATAATAATAATAATAACTAACTATATAAACTTGCCTGCGATCTACTGTGACAAACAGAGTCATGGTCCTCGCCGGTCTTGGCCCAATCTTTAGCGGAGCTGATGTTTTCCGGCGAACCCAATTCTAGGTCGCACGTGTCAAGAGTCACTTTATGGCTGTCTCTCCCGCTTACACTCAAACTCTGATCCGCTTTGCTACTCCAGTCACGTGCGCTCTCCCTTCCCGCACGTGCTAATTCGGCAGCTTCGGCGCCACTGCAGGACCCTACACGAGCGGAACATCCCACCACGCGCGTGTCAATCCCCGACACGGGTTCCAGCACGTGCGCGGAGGGTTCTTGGCTGCTAATATTGGTGCATGGCACCAAAGCATCCATAGTCATGGTGGCGGCGGAAGGGGCTTCAGGGTTGACCCTATTGTGGTGGTGGTCAGACCAAGGCACCAGCTCATCTCCACCACAGTTCGCGGCGGCTTTGCCATCTGTAGGGTGGCGCGTAGCTTGGTCAACTATTGATTCTAGCGTGCCACCGGCGTGTAGCTTATCCCATGTGTATTTAGTCGAACCGGCCGATGCAGCCACCGGTTTGTTTGACACTCGAGGAGGGCCTAATCCATGCATGGCTAGCTGCCCATTTTCCCATGTCAGCTCTGCAACTTCATAATCCAACCTTCAAAAGTATAACAACAAGAAATAAGACAGATATTAGAATGATTTTTTTTTTTTTTTTGAGATATTCAGTATATGGTACTCGACTCGACTCCACTCGACTAAACAGTATAATACGAACCTTTGAGGGGTGGGATTATCATCAAGATCCCAGCTAGGTACACGCTGATTCATCGTGAGAGAAGTTAATTGTGAAGAATATAGCACAATTTACGAAATTATACTTCCTAAGAGCAAATTTTGTGTATTCTTGGAGAAGGGAAAGGAAGAAAAAGGTGTAAATTAAACAATGGAAATCATTATTTTATTATTTTATAAAGATTTTGGAATGTGAGTTTGAAGTTTTGAAGATTGAATGAAAAAGGATCTTAGTTCATATTTATTATTCGTAGAGATGAGGAAAAATATAATTTAAGAGAGAATGTATGGTCCATTATTAGAAAGAGAGGGAGATTCTTATTGGAAGATAGATAGAAATTGGGTATCTATGAAAAGGAGATAGATGTGGGTTGAGGTAAGGTTTACTTGCTGTCCACGTATGTCAATCATTAGACACACAATTACTAGACAAATAGAGCTTATTGTGGAAGGACCAAGTTGGAGACTTAAAATGAAAACAAGCCTCTGTTTTGTAAGTTTGAAACTAATGTCTCTATTTGATTTAGATAAAAATCAAGTAGATTTAAACAAAAGTATTTAAAAATAATAATATTTTTATTAGATTTTGATAGAGATTGATGGAATGTATTATTGAAAAGTTATGAATCTCATAAAAAATGTGATAAAAATTAATTTTGTACTTTAATTTTGAAAGTTTTAAATTAGCCGATTTATTTAGATTTAATGTGCGAAATTATACAAATAAAAACAACAAGTCACTTTTTAGTTGTTTCTAAATGGTTAGATCAAACAAGTCAATTTATTACAAGTTTGAATACTACAATTAATAATTAAAACAGTAAAGAACGCCAAAGATGATCATGAAAAAACCCCAACGGGTAAAAATATCAGGCACTTTTTCGATCAGTAATCCACTATAAATCGAAGCAAACTTATAGTACGGTCTAGAAGAGTCTACTCCTTAGAACTTCTGACATCAATTCCTACAATTTCCCTTGATCCTAATGAAGATGCACTCCTTCAAAACAAATCCCGACTCCTAGTTTATACACTTGCCCTCTTGGACTGCGTGCTCCCAACGTTAGATCCCGACTCCTGGTATCTCACTTTAGTCCTTCTAAATTTGTGCTTCGGCTACAACTCACGAACCCTGGTATTGATTTATCTCCAATGGATTAGGTGATATGCTATTTGATCAAAAGATTTTGTGTGTTTTGATCTGTTGTTTTATATGAACAATATTGCTTGATCAATAGAATATGATAGGGATGAATTTATGAATCAAGTAATATGTGTGTGTGTGTGTGTCCTATGAACGGGATTCTGGATGTTGACCCGTAGCTCGAGCTCCAATCAGCAACAGGCAAGCAGTGGTTGAGCAATTGTCAGTATTGGTATCATAACTGTCTCTACCGATATTCAATTGAGGTGATTCAGAATGCATTGGAAATCCAACTCAAATGGATACAATTCTTCTAAAAATAGTCGTATCCAAATTCCATTGTTTTTATGTGAAAAATGAGTTGCAAGTTGCAATTGAGAATTTAGAGCATAAGTTGTATGACTCATTGACACTCTTTAGAGTTCTAATTGCATTCCCTTGATCATATGTGATCTTCTTGGACATTTTATACTCATTTAAGGACTATACTACCAACTCCAACTCTTTTAACTTTAATTAGAACTCAATAACTTATATTTTGACTTTGATTACAACTCTATAAACTTCTAATACAATTCAACAAGGACTTAATTTTGATCAAGGAAATTGCCAATTACAAATTTAGAAATTATCAATTATAATTTGGACTTTAGAAAATTGAATTTTAATAAACATTTTTAGGTGAACCAAATAGGGGTCAAGTCTGCATTTCTTTTGTACCTCTCCATTAGAGAGGTTTTCGACCACTTTGAATATCTAAATCACAATTTATATCTAATTTACAGTACTACACGAGAATCTCTTATATCATTTCTTCTCTTTTGTGCAATGGGAAGCTCCACCCTCCATTCCCATTTTTATTTGGCCTGATACTTGGGGAGCTCCCAAGCAAATAAAAAAAGAAGGTAGAATGAGACATGCTTGAGAAAGGAGAGACAATGAGAACGATGAAGAGATGGAATGGGAGAGGGGCCAATATGCTTGATGGTAGAGAGTGTAGGATGGAAAATCACGAAGAAAATGTGAGCATTCACACCACGTCGTTTAATAAATACCAAATATTAATTGCATTGAAGGTTTTTAATCTTTATCCATGAGTAATGCTATTAGCACTATTGGTATTTAGCGCCATTATATATGTCAATTAGATGTCATTAAATGATATGTTCATTTAAATATAAAGTCAATAAATCTATTTAATTGCAACTATCGAGGGTGAACACAAAGCAAAACCTGTCTTAATGATGATCTTGACTTAAAAAATTGTGTTGAAGTGCTGTAAAATGTGGCAAAAATATTTAGTTACAATTTTCATTTGTTTATTAAAAATATGCAAGGAAAATAAGTCTTTTTTACTCCGTCTTATGGAACTTTTGAACAGATATCGTAATCACAAACAAAATGTGCTAATTAACGAAAGGTTAAAGAAAAATGCGATGAAGAAAGTTATGAACATAAGTATGACAACGGGTAAAAGTTATGCACCTTTTATGTATTTAAAATGTGGTGCAATTATAAGAAAATGTGTTTCTATTTAGCCAAACGTGAATGAAGAGACTTATTTTAAAGGTGGTTAAATTCTTACCACCGTTAAATTGTGCTAAAGGTCTTCGATCTTTTCTATTGTAGCACGTAGTCCCCAATTTTATAGAAACATTCTTATATTCAATCTTTCATTAATTAGCACATCTAATTTTTTATCATGGTTTTCGTCCAAATAGTTTGCTAGTGTGCTTTGAAATGTGGGGCAAATATTGTGTCAAACATTTGTATTTTTTGTTATTATTTTTTTTTATACTTATTTGAAAATGTGAGAGGCGAAAATGTCATTTACGCCGTTCTAAAGAACCTTTTGGATGGAAACTATCGTCGCGACATGATCCACAAACCATTAAAATAACAAAAAAATTGAGGACAAGAGTGCGATAATTAACAAAGATTGAAGATCTTTATTGCAATTAAAAATGGGATAAAACAAAAGAAAAGTGTGATGACCATATAACCACCAATACTTTTTAATATAGTGTAGTAGATAGTAATGTTTAATAAAAAAAATTTTTTTAAACAAAAAATTTAAATTTAGTTTTTTTTTAAGTATGACAGGTGAAAATGGATGAGAAAAGAAAAATCTCCTAATCTTTTTGAGTGCTTAAATTCCAGCTTAGTTATATGAATTTCAAGTGTGCGATACAGATTAACAATATTAATATGTTCGTCTTGTATATTAAAGAGATAAAATCTTTAGAAAGTTAATCATTGTACTAAAATGTGAAAAACAATGTTTCAACCCACTTTACACTTAGAGAGGGTATGATTAGGTGATTTATACAGATATAAACTGACTCAATATAATCTACAAGTCACAAATTATATAGTTTGATATATAAGATATGAAGTTTTCAACACTGCAATCAAGTAATCGTATTGAAAAGTAAATAACAATAAAAAATACTTCTAAAAAAAATTATTGAAGAACTCTTCAACAGGAAAAAAAACCTTTGGCACCTCGTGTCTCCAAATGATTCACTATGACAATATTGAACTTAAACATGTGATCCAGACACAATTAAATCTTAGTAGACAATGACCCCTAATCCATAATTATACGAAGAACTCCTCGATTGTACATTCAGCACATGCTCTAGAACCTCTCGACCTCTTTTCCCTTGTGAATCTACAAGAACGAACTCGTTAGTCTTTAATTGGAACTCCAATCATCTCTCACCTTCATCAAAACGCTGAAAACTATATGGCTAAGGATTTTGTGGTGATTTTTATTTGTGAACACTGAAGAGAATTTAAGAAGCAAGGTGGTACAAAACTTTGTTGATCTTATCTAACTTTTCCTTTATCTTCAACAAATACAAAACATCATTTTTTTTTTTTTGACGTAGGAACCCACAGCCTCTATTCTTGAGCGTGCACTGGGTAAACATCGCTCCATGTGTAATAGCCCGCAAACCACACACAGAGCCTGCTCGAATATTTTGGGGGCCTTATGCCAATTTCAAACATGGGCCCCTATATATATATGTGAGGAAATTACAGCCACATAGGTATTTAAAATTTTCAATTCAAAAATCAGGATTGAAGTTTATTTTTACAAAAATCGGGTATCTCATTTTTAATATTAATTTATTTCTATCTAAATTATAATTACTCAAACCCTAAAAACTCTCTCATCTCACGCCTCTCTCTTCTTCCTCTCTCTCTCTATCGCCTTTCTCTCTTCTTCCCGTTATCGACGTCAAAACTTGACATATTACCGTCGTAGGGAGATTGAAGCGACAAGTGG